>JAJJWX010000863.1:0-48962 GCA_023529315.1 Papaver bracteatum
CAAACAAAAATCATATTCAATAATAGTTCAAGGCAAATAATCATATAAAAATTGCAAATAAAAAGATAAAATAGAATATACCACTTTTTGTTGGAAAAATAGCTTCCTCTATCGCCTAAGCAATGGGGTTTAGCTCCTCATATTAATCATGATCTCAAAATATTTGTTTATGGCTCAAAAGATGATTAAAAGAATGAGAAACAATAAAACAGATGTTTGTAACACTCGTATTTGCGTTACAAAGCAAATTATTCATGATTGATCACATAGAAGTCAACTGTTTCTTGTTACAAATTTGAGACGCTGTTGTTCTTCCTTGCAACACTTGTTCTTCAAAGAAAGCAGAAAACGGGAACTTCCCGCAACTCGATCTGTTTGGCTCGTAGTGTTCTAAAGTTCTTGAAACTGCTCCAATGACTTCGTACCCCTTCTATGACTTATCCCAACTCCTTTTATAGCTCACAGGTCGATTAAAACCCTAAGAATATCCCCGATATTGTTTTCTTCTCCCCTCGTCCAAGTCATGAATTTTTCTACCTCTTCCATCCTGTACGCGTCATATGGGACGATACAACCTATACAATACTCCAGCAGGATCCTATGGACTCAATCTTGGCCGTTAAATCCTTTCCTAATCTTCATGGACTCTAAAATCCCGATAATATTTCTTCATGACGCTGTTTTGGGATAACTTGATGTAAACTCCTTCTTTATCGAATCTAGCCACCATACCTTCCCTGTTTAGATGAAACAGGGTTATACTAATCCATTCCACGGTCAATCACCGAGAAAAACTCGACAGAAATCAATCCAATGCTTCCCGGGGTAATACGCATGCTATACATCAGTTTCCCGCCAAACGTTTTGAAGAAGAAAGGAGAGGCGCCCCTATCCAGAGTAGGGGTGCCTTTAGCAGATGACGAGGGGTACCCTGGGGGTGCCCTTATCCAAACTCTGGGTGCCTTTAGCATTTTTTCGAGCAAATTTTTCCAAAAACGTTTATTGGCCAAAGATACCTACACACACATAAAACACCGTAATAAGTACAAAAATGAGCACTATGAATATATAGAAGTGAGACAAATTAGACAAAAAAATGTGTCTATCAAATACCCCCCAACCTATTATTTGCTAGTCCTCGAGCAAAAATAATAAAATAAATAAAATCCTAACTCACTGTCGCAGGCATCGTCGATTGCATTTAGCGTATGCAATAAGCCTTTAAACCCCTAGGTGGCCCTAGTGGCCGAGCTATAGTCTCGGGAGGGCTTACCAGAGGTATACCCACAAAACCTTAATCCAGACCCTAGCTATCTACGCAGAACCTTGGAAGGAACTAAAGAATCTCCTTGGTTGGCATACTTATTGACTACAAGAGGAAGTACCCTGATGTGAAATTCCAATTGATGTACGCACTCAAGCATACTAAAATTCATATAAAGTGACAGAGCTCTACTCAGATAGTTTCACTATGGACATCAATATCCGGAGTCAAAACTAATCACATGGATAGATTAAGAGATGGATATAGAAAAACATAGATGGTTTTGGTGTTGTCCAGGTGAACGGTGTTTCTCATATCTGTCTGAAGGCCACTGCCAAAATGAACCTATCCTAATGGACTGAGATACTGGTCTGACTAATATCAACACAACTGGCATATACAAGGGAACCAGTGGTCGACAATCCTAATTCTAGATCAACACGTCTGGCATATACAAGGGAACCAGCGGTCAATTTATTCACTGAACATTATTTTATTTTTTTATTATTTATTTATTTAACTGCATGATTAGATCTTTTGGATCCAAGCGCATGCTTCTTGTCAGCAGATTACATGATAGTTCCCGTGGATCCTGCATTCCACGCTTGTTTAGGCGACGGAGACAGGGAAAACACACACATATTGCTATTCCCAAGTGTTAATTTTATTCCGTTTGGTCTAATTGGTCTGGTCGTTTTTTTTTTTTTTTTTTGTAACTCAATCACTCTATTTCACCCTAGCAGTGGTAACAACTTGAATCGTGAGCCCCACCTAATCACTTAGAGAAACATAGTTTAAAAACAAAATAAAATAAAAACAGAAGTGAAAAGGACTCAACGAGATATGGTGAAACCATCATGTTATTTCTAACACATGAGCTCTGTGCTTTTATGAATAGACTCTTTAGATGTTGCAATCTAATCAGATTGGTACCTCAAATCCTACAACCAAAATGCTTCCATCCACTTAGATTGGTTAGTGCCATCCTAAATAAGCATAAATTTCTAGGCTCTGGAGTTTATTTATGTCAAAAAGGTACAAAAAGTTTCTACCCCACCCCCCAACTTAAATCTAACATTGTCCTCAATGTTTCTAAATAAAGAATTGTACCAAAAATATAAACAACATGAGGAAATAGTAAAGAAAGAAGTCAGAAAGATAGTACCTGGGTGAAGTATAACCAAAAACCTACAAAAATAATATACAACATACAAAACTTCCTCGATGGTCAATCAAGGTAAACAGGGTCCTCCAGAGGGACCTCCTCAATATCACATGAAGGGAAAGGCTCTAAAAAGGGCTTCAATCGCTGACCGTTAACCTTTGAAGAACTACCACCATCTGGTGTCTCAATCTCAACAGCGCCATGAGGAAAAACAGTATGGACCACAAAAGGACCGGTCCACCGAGAACGCAACTTCCCGGGAAATAGATGCAAACGAGTGTCATACAGAAGAACTTTTTGACCTGGAGAAAATGACTTTCGTAAAATATTCTTATCATGCACAAGTTTCATTTTGTTCTTATACTCCTTAGCACTATCGTATGCATCTCTACGAATCTCGTCCAACTCATTGAGCTGGAGCTTTCTGTGAGCTCCTGCCTTGTCAAGTGAAAAGTTTAGCTGCTTAATAGCCCAATAGGCTCTATGCTCTAACTCAACAGGAAGGTGACATGCCTTTCCAAATACTAAACGATAAGGTGACATTCCAATGGGTGTCTTAAACGCAGTACGGTAAGCCCATAAGGCATCAGTAAGCCTCGACGACCAGTCTTTCCTATTAGGATTAACTGTTTTCTCTAGAATACGCTTAATTTCCCTATTGGAAACCTCTACCTGACCACTAGTCTGCGGGTGATATGGGGTTGCTACTTTATGGGTAATACCATATTATTTCATTAAAAGAGCAAACGGTCTATTACAAAAGTGTGAACCTCCATCACTAATTATAGCTCGCGGCGTACCAAAACGTGTAAGTATATTCTCTTTCAAAAACTGGACTACGACCCTATGGTCATTTTTTTTACACGGAACTGCCTCAACCCACTTAGACACATAGTCCACAGCGACAAGTATGTAAAGATAACCATAAGAATTAGGAAATGGACCCATAAAATCAATGCCCCACACATCAAAGACCTCAATTACTAAAATAGGGTTCAAAGGCATCATATTTCTACGGGAAATGGTTCCTAACTTCTGGCAACGCTCACAAGAAACACAATTACTATGGGAGTCTTTAAACAACAAAGGCCAGTAAAATCCACACTGCAATATCTTAGCATCAGTCTTCTTAGCATTAAAATGACCCCCACATGCATGTTCATGACAAAAGGAGATAATACTAGACTGGTCACTCTCAGGTACACATCTCCTAATAATCTGGTCTGGACAATACTTAAACAAATAAGGATCATCCCAAAAGAAATGCTTAACCTCGGATAAAAACCTAGAATGATCTTGTTTACCCCAATGTTGAGGCATTCGACCAGTAACAAGATAATTCACTATATTTGCATACCAAGGTGATTGGGAAACAGAGAACAATTGCTCATCAGGAAAGCTATCCCTTATAGGAATGGCATCATTAGGGGATCTAACAACTAGCCTAGACAAGTGGTCTGCTACTACATTTTCTGCACCCTTTTTGTCTCTAATGTCTGGAGAAAATTCTTGTAACAATAGGATACACCTAATCAATCTAGGTTTGGTATCCTTCTTAGACAAAAGGTATTTTAAAGCAGCATGATCAGTATAGATTATGATCTTATAACCTAATAGGTATGATCTAAACTTATCCAAGGCAAACACGATGGCTAACAACTCCTTTTAGGTAGTTGTATAGTTCATTTGGGCATCATTCAGAGTTTTGCTAGCATAGTAAATCACATGAAGTAATTTGTTTTCTCGTTGACCTAGCACAACGCCTATAGCATAATCTGAAGCATCACACATTATCTCAAAGGGTAGATTCCAGTTAGGTTCCTGTACTATCGGGGCGGTAGTGAGTAAATTCTTAAGCTTCTCAAAAGCCTCTAAACAAGCATCATCAAAGACAAACTTAACATCTTTTGCAAGCAAATTGCAAAGAGGTCTAGAAATCAAGCTAAAATCCTTAATGAATCGACGGTAAAAACCTGCATGCCCTAGGAATGACCTAATATCTTTTACGGTTTTTGGGACCTGTAAAGTCTTAATAAGGTCAACTTTGGCTTTGTCTACCTCTATACCCTTTGAAGAAACGACGTGCCCTAAAACAATTCCTGATTTAACCATGAAATGGCATTTTTCCCAATTAAGCACTAAATTATTTTCCTTACACCTAGTCAACACTAATGTCAAATGATGCAAGCACTCATCAAAAGATGAACCAAACACTGAAAAATCATCCATAAAGACCTCTAAAAACCGTTCTACCATATCCGAAAATATGCTCATCATACAACGCTGAAAGGTTGCAGGGGCATTACAAATCCCGAAAGGCATGCGTCTATACGCAAAGGTACCAAAGGGACAGGTAAAAGTGGTTTTATCTTGGTCTTCTGGGGAAATAACGATCTGATTATAACCGGAATAGCCATCTAAGAAGCAATAATAACTATATCCAGCTAATCTCTCTAGCATTTGGTCGATAAAAGGAAGGGGGAAGTGATCCTTCCTTGTGACCTTGTTCAATTTCCTATAGTCAATGCAGACACGCCATCCCGTGGTCACTCGGGTTGGGATTAACTCATTATTATCATTCTGGACTACAGTGATACATGATTTCTTGGGGACAACCTGAACGGGGCTGACCCACTTACTGTCTGAAATTGGGTAGATAATACCCGCATCTAACAACTTAAGCACCTCTTTTCGAACTACCTCTTTCATGTTAGGGTTCAGTCGACGTTGCATCTCCCTAGAAGGTTTGGAGTCTTCTTCTAAATGAATCTGATGCATACACACAGTAGGACTTATACCCTTAATGTCTGCTATAGTCCACCCTAAAGCTTCTTTATTATCTTGAAGTAATTTTATTAGCATACTTTCCTGTTCACTATCCAAGTCGGAGGCAATAATAACAGGTAAAGTTTCAGATGGTCCTAAAAACACATACTTCAGGGTATCTGGTAGTGGTTTAAGGTCCAACTTAGGGGGCTCTTCTAAAGAAGAAGTTAAGGTAGTCTTAGAGGCTAGTAACGGTTCGAACCTAGCTTTCCATCTATCAGAATCTAACACAGGAGTAGAATCTAATAAAGCATTCACTTGTTCAATGGTGCTATCGTCATCAAAATCTAAACCAGAATGGGATAGACAACTCTCTAATGGGTCTTCAGACAAGATATTTGGTAATGACTCCTGAACTAAGGCTTCTATCATATTCACCTCTTCAACACATGTGTCATCTAGCTCATAAGGTAGCTTACTGACATTAAAAATGTTTATTTCCATAGTCATGTTACCAAAAGATAAATTCATCACACCATTTCGGCAGTTTATGATTGCATTAGACGTAGCTAAAAATTGGCGACCTAAAATCACAGGTATCTGGTTCTCTGGGTCAGGGACAGGTTGGGTATCTAAGACCACGAAATCTACTGGATAAATAAACTTGTCGACCTCAATGAGAACATCCTCGATAACACCTCGAGGGATTTTAACAGACCTATCAGCTAACTGCAATTTTATCTGAGTAGGTTTCATTTCACCAAGTCCTAGCTGTAAGTACACATGGTACGGAAGTAAGTTCACACTAGCTCCTAAGTCAAGTAAAGCTTTTTCTACCCGGAATTTACCTATGGTGCAAGCAATGGTAGGGGAACCTGGGTCTTTGTACTTTGGAGTTGTAGTTTTTTGAATGATTGAACTTACGTGACTAGCTAAAAAGGCTTTCTTATGGACGCTATGCTTTCGCTTTCGCGTACACATATCCTTAAGGAACATAGTATAAGCAGGAATTTGCCTAATTGCATCTAATAAAGGAAGGTTTATGGTAACTTGCTTAAAAACCTCCAATATGTCATTAAAGTTCGATTCCTTCTTTGTTGGTACTAAAAGCTTGGGAAATGGGGATCTAGGCACAGAATCAGACCTCTCAGGAACAGAATTGACATCATCGGAAACTTTATCAGCCCCATCAGCTAGTGGTGGTCCTGAGGGGTGAGATCCTGAGGGGTGAACTATAGTATGTTCACTATCGGGCATGGTTACCTGATTGTCTACTACTCTACCACTCCTAAGGGTTCTAATAGCATTCAACTGATTCGAATGTTTTGCACCTACTTCATGAACTCCTCTAGGGTTGGGTTGTGTTTGACTAGGGAACTTACCTTTCTCTCTCAAAGACTCATTTATCAGACCAACCTTGGTTTTTAACTCGGAAATAGCCTGACTATTTTCATGTCCTATCCTGTTACTAGCTTGTAGACTCTGTTCTACTGATAGCTGAAATTTTGCAGTTTGCTGAGTTAACAAGTTGAGAGACTCCTCTAAACTCAAGATTTTCTTATCTGACTGATTCTGAAACTGAGTTGGTCCTGAAGGACTCTTAGAATATCCAAAACCTGGGGGAGCATTAGAATTACTAAACTGACCTTGACTCTGGCCCTTAGACCATGAAAAGTTCGGATGGTTTCTCCAACCAGGATTATAGGTTTCTGAATATGGGTCAATCTTTTGACGGCTATCAAATCTAGTGTTATTATAGAGAGCATTGGCTTGCTCTTCATTATTATGGCCTTCCCAAAAAGGCTCCAATCTACCACTAGTGTGACCCATTTCTAAAACTTCTAACCTTTTTGCTATAGCAGCAATTTTGGCATCTGATTCATAACCTCCTTCTACCCTATTAACATTTCCTCTACCTAGAAGAATTATTTTCTGGGGTCCCCTATTGTTTTCCCATTGTTGGGTCTTTTCGGCGATTTCACTCAAGAATGTCATCGCCTCATCAACTGTTTGGTTTTCAAACCCACCTGTACACATAGACTCTACTGTGGTCATAGTGGAATAATCTAAACCCTCATAAAGGATCTGAACTATCCTAACATTTTCTAGACCATGATGAGGACATTGGGCTAATAAATCATTGAACCTTTCCAAATACCTATACAAAGATTCTCCCTCATGTTGAGAAAATGTGCAGATTTGCGTCCTAATAGACGATGTTTTGTGTCTAGGGAAAAACTTGTTCAAAAAGGCAGATGTAAGTTGTTCATATGTTTGAATTGAACCGGAAGCCAAACTATATAGCCACGATTTGGCTTTATCTTTCAAGGAAAAAGGGAATAACCTAAGTTTCAGAGCATCATCATCAAGGTTTCTAATCTTTAGGGTACTACAAATTTCCTCAAAGTCCCTAACATGAAAATAGGGGTTTTCATTTTCTTTCCCTAAAAATATTGGGAGCATCTGTAACATTCCAGGTTTAAGTTCATAATTTGCTTCTGTTTCAGCTAACCTGATACATGTCGGATTCAACAAAGTTTTCAAAGTTGCCATTTCTGGCTCTGTAGGGATTTTCTCCTCAATATTTGTAGGGATTCTCTCCTCAGTAAAAGACGGAGGTTCAAAACTGGACTTTTCAAAAATCGGACTTTCTAAATTGAGGTAATCGAGACGCTTAGAACTACTAGGTTTCTCTTTAACAAATCTACCTAGGGCGTCTCTTTTACGTTCATGCATACAAAAGAAAATATGGAAAGGGATTCTAAGCAATCACAAATCAAGGCCGACTCAACCAAATCAAACCTATAGATTTTTAGCAAACAAAAAGCATGATGGCTCCACTTAGATTGTTTCTAGACCAGCTTCTAATCCTTCGAAAGGGAATTCGTTACAATTTAAGCAAACCCCTCTGGAATCAATCCGAGTCAAAGTAAGTTGAATTGAGGCGAGGGAAGCTCAGTGGAGCTTTGATACCCAAGGCCTCACCGATATTACAAGGCGGCGCAGTCACGCATTCAACTCACAGAAACCGTCCTGAACTTTGAAGTATGCTTAAAAGAGTAACCAATATTTCTCGAATGACTTTCCTATTAAGCTCGTTACCTTATAGGTCTTGTTCTAGTCAAAATTTTAAGGCTTAGGTACGCGTAGGTTACGTGTTCCTAAGGTGGGCAAGAAGAGAACGGTGATGAAATCCGAACCCTTATCTTGTATGGCCAGGCCTTGCCCTTTACTAAAAAATTAAAAAAACCGTATTCAAGTCCTCAACATATATGCAAACGAAGGAGTCCAGTAACTCGCTGACAGGGGATTCGCGAGTGTTTATAATCTTACCTCCCGTTCCAGACGGGGGATGAATCGGTTGTAGTCGACTCGGGCCACTGACTCCTATGTCAGTGTACGAACCCAAGGTGCAGAGACAATATCGTAATTTTCCTCCTTCTCTGCAAACAGTTTATATTCAAAGTACCCTTCCGTAGGGTAAAAATAAAAATAAAATGTCCCAAAGTCCAAAAGTGTCCAGAAAAAGAAAAGAAAAATTACAAAAATAATAAACTTAAAACAGTTTTTTCTAAAAGTAAACAAAACCCTAAAAAAATAAAAATAAAACTGTCTTCTTTTCCGTTCTCTTCGCTTTAATCTTTAGCTCCAAGTCTTTATGAAATCACCAAACTCCTTGGCTCAACTTTCTTTATGATCCAAAACCTGTAGACAAAAGATAAATACCCAAAAACATAAAATAGAACAAAAAAAAATAAAAACCTAAAAAATAAATCTAAAACCCTAAAAACAAGTCCGCGTCGGCGGCGCCAAAAATTGATGTGATATCAATAATATTGTAGAAAGTGGTAGTAAGGTTGTCGTTCCTCTCAGACTTGTGAAGGATTTTTCAGACTTAATATTCAAAACTAAAATAGAAAACACACTAAAATTATAGCAAATACTGACAAAGTTGATATCAATATTAAAAGAACACTGAGGCTAAGATTCCACTATTTTCCATGTTTAAAGTGATTTAATCCAATAATTATATTTATGCAATTTTCTCATTCAAGTTGATTCTAAAATATTGCAACAAATAGATTTTCACAAGTAATAATTGTAAATACCAAGTATGAAGCATCAAAAGTATTAAAACTAAGCATACTCCATCAAAATAGATCACAATCACTCAAACAAAAATCATATTCAATAATAGTTCAAGGCAAATAATCATATAAAAATTGCAAATAAAAAGATAAAATAGAATATACCACTTTTTGTTGGAAAAATAGCTTCCTCTATCGCCTCAGCAATGGGGTTTAGCTCCTCATATTAATCATGATCTCAAAATATTTGTTTATGGCTCAAAAGATGATTAAAAGAATGAGAAACAATAAAACAGATTGTTTGTATTTGTATTTGCGTTACAAAGCAATTATTCTGATCGATCACATTACAGAGAAGTCAATGTTTCACATGTTACAAATTTGAGACGCTGTTCTTCCTTGCAACACTTGTTCTTGCAGCAGCAGAAAACGGGAACTTCCCCGCAACTCGATCTGTTTGGCTCTGTAGTGTTCTGAAGTTCTCTGAAACTGCTCCAATGACTTCGTACCCCTTCTATGACTTATCCCAACTCCTTTTATAACTCACAGGTCGATTAAAACCCTAAGAATATCCCCGATATTGTTTTCTTCTCCCCTCGGCCAAGTCACGAATTTTTCTACCTCTTCCATCCTGTACGCGTCATATGGGACGATACAACCTATACAATACTCCAGCAGGATCCTATGGACTCAATCTTGGCCGTTAAATCCTTTCCTAATCTTCATGGACTCTAAAATCCCGATAATATTTCTTCATGACGCTGTTTTGGGTTAACTTGATGTAAACTCCTTCTTTATCGAATCTAGCCACCATACCTTCCCTGTTTAGATGAAACAGGGTTATACTAATCCATTCCACGGTCAATCACCGAGAAAAACTCGACAAAAATCAATCCAATGCTTCCCGGGGCAATACGCATGCTATACATCAGTTTCCCGCCAAAGATTTTGAAGAAGAAAGGAGAGGCGCCCCTATCCAGAGTAGGGGTGCCTTTAGCAGATGACGAGGGGTGCCCTGGGGGATGCCCTTATCCAAACTCTGGGTGCCTTTAGCATTTTTTCCGAGCAAATTTTTCCAAAAACGTTTATTGGCCAAAGATACCTACACACACATAAAACACCGTAATAAGTACAAAAATGAGCACTATGAATATATAGAAGTGAGACAAATTAGACACAAAAATGTGTCTATCAAGGATTACCATAGTTAGACACGATTTTCTGATTCGGATGAACTGGAGATGAAATATATATCAGAATTGCACATCACAGTTCAACGATTACCAGAGTTAGAAATGAGTTTCTGATTCGGATGAACATGAGAGGAAATATATCAGAATTGAACATCACAGGTTCAAGGATTACCAGAGTTAGGCCTGAGTTTCTGATTCGAATGAACTGGAGACGAAATATATATCAGAATTGAACATCACAGTTCAAAGATTACCAGAGTTAGACCCGTGTTTCTGATTCCGATGAACATGAGACGAAATATATCAGAATTGAACATCACAGTTCAAAGATTACCAGTGTTAGACCTGAGTTTCTGATTCGGATGAACTGGAGACGAAATATATCAGAATTGAACATCACAAGTTCATGGATTACTAGAGTTAGACACGAGTTTCTAATTCGGATGAACATGAGATGAAATATATCAGGATTGAACATCATAGTTCAATGATTACTAGAGTTAGACCCGAGTTTCTTATTCGGATGAACAGGAGATGAAATATATCAGAATTGAACATCACAGGTTCAGGGATTATCAGAGTTAGACACGAGATTCCAATTCGGATGAACTGGAGACAAAATATATCAGAATTGAACATCACAGGTTCAGGTATTACCAGAGTTAGGCCTGAGTTTCTGATTTGGATGAACTGGTGACGAAATATATCAGAATTGAACATCACAGTTCAAGGATTACCATAGTTAGATCCGAGTTTCTGATTCGGATGAACTGGAGACGAAATATATATCAGAATTGAACATCACAGTTCAACGATTACCAGAGTTAGACCTGAGTTTCTAATTCGGATGAACTGGAGACGAAATATATTAGAATTGAACATCACAGTTCAAAGATTACAGAGTTAGACACGAGTTTCTGATTCGGATGAACTGGAGACGAAATATATCAGAATTGAACATCATAGGTTCAAGGATTACCATAGTTAGACACGAGTTTCTGATTCGGATGAACTGGAGACGAAATATATATCAGAATTGCACATCACAGTTCAACGATTACCAGAGTTAGAAATGAGTTTCTGATTCAAATTAACTGGAGACGAAATATATCAGAATTGAACATCACAGGTTCAAGGATTACCAGAGTTAGACCTAAGTTTCCGATTCGGATGAACTGGAGACGAAACATATCAGAATTGAACATCACAGTTCAAGGATTACCATAGTTAGATCCGAATTTCTGATTCGGATGAACAGGAGACAAAATATATCAAAATTGAACATCACAGGTTCAAGGATTACCAGAGTTAGTCCCGAGTTTCTGATTCGGATGAACTGGAGACGAAATATATTAGAATTGAACATCACAGTTCAAAGATTACCAAAGTTAGACCCGAGTTTCTGATTCGGATGAACTGGAGACGAAATATATTAGAATTGAACATCACAGGTTCAAGGATTACCAGAGTTAGGCCTGAGTTTCTGATTCGGATGAACTGGAGACGAAATATATATAAAAATTGAACATCACAGTTCAAAGATTACCAGAGTTAGACCCGAGTTTCTGATTCGGATGAACATGAGACGAAATATATCAGAATTGAACATCACAGGTTCAAGGATTACCAGAGTTAGGCCTGAGTTTCTGATTCGGATGAACTGGAGACGAAATATATCAGAATTGAACATCACAAGTTCAAGGATTACCAGAGTTAGACACGAGTTTCTGATTCGGATGAATAGGAGACGAAATATATCAGGATTGAACATTACAGTTCAACGATTACCAGAGTTAGACCCGAGTTTCTGTTTCGGATGAACAGGAGACGAAATATATCAGAATTGAACATCACAGGTTCAAGGATTACCAGATCTAGGCCTGAGTTTCTGATTCGGATGAACTGGAGACGAAATATATCAGAATTGAATATCACATGTTCAAATATTACCATAGTTAAATCCGAGTTTCTGATTTGGATGAACTGGAGATGAAATATATCATAATTGAGCATCACAGGTTCAAGGATTACCAGAGTTAGACCTAAGTTTCCAATTCGGATGAACTGGAGTCGAAACATATCTGAATTTAACATCACAGTTCAAGGATTACCAGAGTTAGACCCGAGTTTCTGATTCGTATGAACTGGAGACAAAAAATATCCGAATTGAACATCACAATTCAAAGATTACCAGAGTTAGACATGAGTTTCTGATTCGGATGAATTGGATAAGAAATATATTAGAATTTAACATCACAGGTTCAAGGATTACCAGAGTTAGACACGAGTTTCTAATTCGGATGAACTGGAGACGAAATATATTAGAATTGAACATCACAGTTCAACGATTACCAGAGTTAGACCCGAGTTTCTGATTCGGACGAACTGGAGACAAAATATATCAGAATCGAACATCACAATTCAAGGATTACCAGAGTTAGACATGAGTTTCCGATTCGGATGAACTGGAGACGAAACATATCAGAATTTAACATCACAGTTCAAGGATTACCAGAGTTAGACCTGAGTTTCTGATTCAGATGAACTGGAGAAGAAATATATTAGAATCGAACATCACAGTTCAAATATTACCATAGTTAGAATTGAGTTTCTGATTCAGATGAACTGGAGACGAAATATATCAGAATTGAACATCACAGGTTCAAGGATTATCAGAGGTAGACACGAGTTTCTGATTCGGATGAACATGAGACGAAATATATCAGGATTGAACATCACAGTTCCACGATTACCAGAGTTAGTCCCGAATTTCTGATTCGGATGAACATGAGACGAAATATATCATAATTGAACATCACAGGTTCAAGGATTACCAGAGTTAGGCCTGAGTTTCTGATTCGGATGAACTGGAGACGAAATATATCAGAATTGAACATCACAGGTTCAAGGATTACCATAGTTAGATCCGAGTTTCTGATTCGGATGAACTGAAGACGAAATATATATCAGAATTGAACATCACAGTTTAACGATTACCAGAGTTAGACCCGAGTTTCTGATTCGGATGAACTGGAGACGAAATATATTAGAATTGAACATCACAGTTCAAAGATTACCAGAGTTAGACATGAGTTTCTGATTCGGATGATCTGGAGACGAAATATATCAGAATTGAACATCATAGGTTCAAGGATTACCATAGTTAGATCCGAGTTTCTGATTCGGATGAACTGGAGACGAAATATATATCAGAATTGGACATCACAGTTCAACGATTACCAGAGTTAGACCCGAGTTTCTGATTCGGATGAACTGGAGACGGAATATATCAGAATTGAACATCACAGGTTCAAGGATTACTATAGTTAGATCCGAGTTTCTGATTCGGATGAACTGGAGATGAAATATATATCAGAATTGCACATCACAGTTCAACGATTACCAGAGTTAGACCCGAGTTTCTGATTCGGATGAACTAGAGAAGAAATATATCAGAATTGAACATCACAGTTCAAAGATTACCAAAGTTAGACCTGAGTTTCTGATTCGGATAAACTGGAGACGAAATATATCAGAATTGAACATCACAGGTTCAAGGATTACCAGAGTTAGACACGAGTTTGATTCGGATGAACAAGAGACGAAATATATCATAATTGAACATCACAGTTCAACGATTACCAGAGTTAGACTCGAGTTTCTGATTCGGATGAACATGAGACGAAATATATCAGAATTGAACATCACAGGTTCAAGGATTACCAGAGTTAGGCCTGAGTTTCTGATTCGGATGAAGTGGAGACGAAATATATCAGAATTGAACATCACAGTTCAGCGATTACCAGAGTTAGAACCGAATTTCTGATTCGGATGAACTGGAGACGAAATATATTAGAATTGAACATCACAGTTCAAAGATTACCAGAGTTAGACACGAGTTTCTGATTCGGATGAACTGGAGACGAAATATATCAGAATTGAACATCACAGGTTCAAGGATTACCATAGTTAGATCCGAGTTTCTGATTTGGATGAACTGGAGACGAAATATATATCAGAATTGGACATCACAGTTCAACGATTACCAGAGTTAGACCCGAGTTTCTGATTCGGATGAACTAGAGACGAAATATATCAGAATTGAACATCACAGGTTCAAGGATTACCAGAGTTAGACATGAGTTTCCGATTCGGATGAACTGGAGAGAAACATATCAGAATTGAACATCACAGGTTCAAGGATTACTATAGTTAGATCCGAGTTTCTGATTCGGATGAACTGGAGACGAAATATATATCATAATTGCACATCACAGTTCAACGATTACCAGAGTTAGACCCGAGTTTCTGATTCGGATGAACTGGAGACAAAATATATCAGAATTGAACATCACAGGTTCAAGGATTACAATAGTTAGATCCGAGTTTATGATTCGGATGAACTGGAGACGAAATATATATCAGAATTGAACATCACAGTTCAACGATTACCATAGTTAGACCCGAGTTTCTGATACGGGTGAACTGGAGACGAAATATATTATAATTGAACATCACAGTTCAAAGATTACCAGAGTTAGACACGAGTTTCTGATTCGGATGAACTGGAGACGAAATATATCAGAATTGAACATCACAGGTTCAAGGATTACTATAGTTAGATCCGAGTTTCTGATTCGGTTGAACTGGAGACAAAATATATATCATAATTTCACATCACAGTTCAACGATTACGAGAGTTAGACCCGAGTTTCTGATTCGGATGAACTGGAGACGAAATACATCAGAATTCAACATCATAGGTTCAAGTATTACCAGAGTTAGACCTGAGTTTCCGATTCGGATGAACTGGAGACGAAAGATATCAGAATTGAACATCACCGTTCAAGGATTAACAGAGTTTGACCTGAGTTTCTAATTCGGATGAACGGGAGACAAAACATATCAGAATTGAACATCACAGTTCATGGATTACCAGAGTTAGACCTGAGTTTCTGATTCGGATGAACTGGAGAAGAAATATATCAGAATTGAACATCACAGTTCAAAGATTACCAGAGTTAGACTTGAGTTTCTGATTCGGATGTACTGGAGAAGAAATATGTAAGAATTGAACATCACAGGTTCAAGGATTACCAGAGTTAGACCGGAGTTTCCAATTCGGATGAACTGGAGACGAAACATATCTGAATTTAACATCACAGTTCAAGGATTTCCAGAGTTAGACCCAAGTTTCTAATTAGTGTGAACTGGAGACGAAAAATATCCGAATTGATCATCACGGTTCAAAGATTACCAGAGTTAGACATGAGTTTCTGATTCGGATGAAGTGGAGACGAAATATATTAGAATTGAACATCACATTTCAACGATTACGAGAGTTAGACCCGAGTTTCTGATTCGGATGAACTGGAGACGAAATATATCAGAATTGAACATCACAGGTTCAAGGATTACCAGAGTTAGACCAGAGTTTCCGATTCGGATGAACTAGAGACGAAACATATCAGAATTGAACATCACAATTCAAAGATTACCACAGTTAGACCTGAGTTTCTGATTCGGATGAACTGGAGACGAAATATATCAGAATTGAACATCACAGTTCAAAGATTACCACAGTTAGACCTGAGTTTCTGATTCGGATGAACTGGAGACGAAATATATCAGAATTTAACATCACAGGTTCAAGGATTATCAAAGTTAGACACGAGATTCTGATTCGGATGAACAGGAGACGAAATATATCAGGATTGAACATCACAGTTCAAAGATTACTAGAGTTAGACCTGACTTTCTGTTTCGAATGAACATGAGACGAAATATATCAGAATTGAACATCATAGGTTCAAGGATTACCAGAGTTAGACACGAGTTTCCAATTCGGATGAACTGGAGACGAAATATATCAGAATTGAACATCACAGTTCAGGGATTACCAGAGTTAGACATGAGTTTCCAATTCGGATGAACTGGAGATGAAACATATCTGAATTTAACATCACAGTTCAAGGATTACCAAAGTTAGACCCGAGTTTCTGATTCGTATGAACTGGAGACGAAAAATATCCGAATTGAACATCACAGTTCAAAGATTACCAGAGTTAGACACGAGTTTCTGATTCGGATGAACTGGAGACGAAATATATTAGAATTGAACATCACAGTTCAACGATTACCAGAGTTAGACACGAGTTTCTGATTCGGATGAACTGGAGACGAAATATATCAGAATTGAACATCACAGGTTCAAGGATTACCAGAGTTAGACCTGAGTTTCCGATTCGGATGAACTGGAGACGAAACATAACAGAATTGAAAATCACAGTTCAAGGATTACCAGAGTTAGACATGAGTTTCTGATTCGGATGAACTGGACAAGAAATATATCAGAATTGAACATCATAGTTCAAAGATTACCAGAGTTAGACCTGAGTTTCTGATTCGGATGAACTGGAGACGAAATATATCAGAATTGAACATCACAGGTTCAAGGATTATCAGAGTTAGACACGAGATTCTAATTCGGATGAACATGAGACAAAATATATCAGGATTGAACATCACTGTTCAAAGATTACTAGAGTTAGACTTGAGTTTCTGTTTCGAATGAACATGAGACGAAATATATCATAATTGAACATCACAGGTTCAAGGATTACCAGAGTTAGGCCTGAGTTTCTGAATCGGATGAACTGGAGACGAAATATATCAGAATTGAACATCACAGTTCAAGGATTACCAGAGTTAGACCTGAGTTTCCAATTCGGATGAACTGGAGACGAAACATATCTGAATTTAACATCACAGTTCAAGGATTACCAGAGTTAGACCCGAGTTTCTGATTCGTATGAACTGGAGACGAAAAATATCCGAATTGAACATCACAGTTCAAAGATTACCAGAGTTAGACATGAGTTTCTGATTCGGATGAATTGAACATCACAGGTTCAAGGATTACCAGAGTTAGACACGAGTTTCTGATTCGGATGAACTGGAGACGAAATATATTAGAATTGAACATCACAGTTCAATGATTACCAGATTGAGTTTTCGATTCGGATGAAATGGAGACGAAATATATAAGAATTGAACATCACAGTTCAAGGATTACCAGAGTTAGACCCGAGTTTCCAATTCGGATGAACTAGAGACGAAACATATCAGAATTGAAAATCACAGTTCAAGGATTACCAGAGTTAGACCTGAGTTTATGATTCGGATGAACTGGAGAAGAAATATATCAGAATTGAACATCACAGTTCAAAGATTACCAGAGTTAGACCTGAGTTTCTGATTCAGATGAACTGGAGACGAAATATTTCAGAATTAAACATCACAGGTTCAAGGAATATCAGAGTTAGACACGAGTTTCTGATTCGGATGAACAGGAGACGAAATATATCAGGATTGAACATCACAGTTCAAAGATTACCAGAGTTAGACCCGAGTTTCTGATTACGGATGAAATGGAGACGAAATATATATCAGAATTGAACATCACAGTTCAACAATTACCAGAGTTAGACCCGAGTTTCTGATACGGATGAACTGGAGACGAAATATATTATAATTGAACATCACCGTTCAAAGATTACCAGAGTTAGACACGAGTTTCTGATTCGGATGAACTGGAGACAAAATATATCAGAATTGAACATCACAAGTTCAAGGATTACTATAGTTAGATCCGAGTTTCTGATTCGGATGAACTGGAGACGAAATATATATCATAATTGCACATCACAGTTCAACGATTACCAGAGTTAGACCCGAGTTTCTGATTCGGATGAACTGGAGACGAAATATATCAGAATTCAACATCACAGGTTCAAGGATTACCAGAGTTAGACCTGAGTTTCCGATTCGGAAGAACTGGAGACGAAATATATCAGAATTGAACATCACAGTTCAAGGATTACCTGAGTTTGACCTGAGTTTCTGATTCGGATGAACTGGAGACGAAATATATCAGAATTGAACATCACAGGTTCATGGATTACCAGAGTTAGACCTGAGTTTCTGATTCGGATGAACTGGAGAAGAAATATATCAGAATTGAACATCACAGTTCAAAGATTACCAGAGTTATACTTGAGTTTCTGATTCGGATGAACTGGAGAACAAATATGTAAGAATTGAACATCACAGGTTCAAGGATTACAAGAGTTAGACCGGAGTTTCCAATTCGGATGAACTGGAGACGAAACATATCTGAATTTAACATCAAAGTTCAAGGATTTCCAGAGTTAGACCCGAGTTTCTAATTTGTGTGAACTGGAGACGAAAAATATCCGAATTGATCATCACGGTTCAAAGATTACCGGAGTTAGACATGAGTTTCTGATTCGGATGAAGTGGAGACGAAATATATTAGAATTGAACATCACATTTCAACGATTACCAGACTTAGACCCGAGTTTCCGATTCGCATGAACTGGAGACGAAACATATCAGAATTGAAAATCACAGTTCAAGGATTACCAGAGTTAGACCTGAGTTTCTGATTCGGATGAACTGGAGAAGAAATATATCAGAATTGAACATCATAGTTCAAAGATTACCAGAGTTAGACCTGAGTTTCTGATTCAGATGAACTGGAGATGAAATATATAAGAATTGAACATCACAGGTTCAAGGAATATCAGAGTTAGACCTGAGTTTCCGATTCGGAAGAACTGGAGACGAAAGATATCAGAATTGAACATCACAGTTCAAGGATTACCAGAGTTTGACCTGAGTTTCTGATTCGGATGAACTGGAGACAAAACATATCAGAATTGAACATCACAGTTCATGGATTACCAGAGTTAGACCTGAGTTTCTGATTCGGATAAACTGGAGAAGAAATATATCAGAATTGAACATCACAGTTCAAAGATTACCAGAGTTATACTTGAGTTTCTGATTCGGATGAACTGGAGAAGTAATATGTAAGAATTGAACATCACGAGTTCAAGGATTACAAGAGTTAGACAGGAGTTTCCAATTCGGATGAACGGGAGATGAAATATATCGAATTGAAACATCAAAGTTCAAGGATTTCCAGAGTTATACCCGAGTTTCTAATTAGTGTGAACTGGAGACGAAAAATATCCGAATTGATCATCACGGTTCAAAGATTACCAGAGTTAGACATGAGTTTCTGATTCGGATGAAATGGAGACGAAATATATTAGAATTGAACATCACATTTCAACGATTACCAGAGTTAGACCCGAGTTTCTGATTCGGATGAACTGGAGACGAAATATATCAGAATTGAACATCACAGGTTCAAGGATTACCAGAGTTAGACCTGAGTTTCCGATTCGGATGAACTGGAGACGAAACATATCAGAATTGAAAATCACAGTTCAAGGATTACTAGAGTTAGACCCGAGTTTTTGATTCGGATGAACTGGAGAAGAAATATATCAGAATTGAACATCAAGGTTCAAAGATTACCAGAGTTAGACCTGAGTTTCTGATTCGGATGAACTGGAGACGAAATATATCAGAATTGAACATCACATGTTCAAGGATTATCAGAGTTAGACACGAGATTCTGATTCGGATGAACAGGAGACGAAATATATCAGGATTGAACATCACGGTTCAAAGATTACTAGAGTTATACCTGAGTTTCTGTTTCGGATGAACATGAGACGAAATATATCAGAATTGAACATCACAGGTTCAAGGATTACCAGAGTTAGGCCTGAGTTTCTGATTCGGATGAACTGGAGACGAAATATATCATAATTGAACATCACAGTTCAAGGATTACCATAGTTAGACATGAGTTTCCAATTCGGATGAACTGGAGACGAAACGTATCTGAATTTAATATCACAGTTCAAGGATTACCAAAGTTAGACCCGAGTTTCTGATTCGTATGAAATGGAGACGAAAAATATCCGAATTGAACATCACAGTTCAAAGATTACCAGAGTTAGACATGAGTTTCTGATTCGGATGAATTGGAGACGAAATATATTAGAATTGAACATCACAGGTTCAAGGATTACTAGATTTAGACACGAGTTTCTGATTCGGATAAACTGGAGACGAAATATATTAGAATTGAACATCACAATTCAACGATTACCAGAGTTAGACCCGAGTTTCTGATTCGGATGAACTGGAGACGAAATATATAAGAATTGAACATCACAGGTTCAAAGATTACTAGAGTTAGACCCGAGTTTCCGATTCGGATGAACTGGAGACGAAATATATCAGAATTGAAAATCACGGGTTCAAGGATTACTAGAGTTAGATCCGAGTTTCTGATTCGGATGAACTGGAGAAGAAATATATCAGAATTGAACATCACAGTTCAAAGATTACCAGAGTTAGACCTGAGTTTCTGATTTAGATGAACTGGAGACGAAATATTTCAGAATTAAACATCACAGGTTCAAGGACTATCAAAGTTAGACACGAGTTTCTGATTCGGATGAACAGGAGACGAAATATATCAGGATTGAACATCACAGTTCAAAGATTACCAGAGTTAGATCCGAGTTTCTGATTCGGATGAAATGGAGACGAAATATATATCAGAATTGAACATCACAGTTCAAGGATTACAGAGTTAGACCGAGTTTCGATTCGGATGAACTGGAGACAGAAATATATTATAATTGAATATCACGGAGTTCAAAGATTACCAGAGTTAGACACGAGTTTCCGATTCGGATGGCTAGAGACGAAATATATCAGAATTGAACATCACAGGTTCAAGGATTACCATAGTTAGATCCGAGTTTCTGATTCGGATGAACTGGAAACGAAATATATATCATAATTGCACATCACAGTTCAACGATTACCAGAGTTAGACCCGAGTTTCTGATTCGGATGAAATGGAGACGAAATACATCAGAATTGAACATCACAGGTTCAAGGATTACCAGAGTTAGACCCGAGTTTCTGATTCGGATGAACTGGAGACGAAATATATCAGAATTGAACATCATAGTTCAAGGATTACCAGAGTTAGACCCGAGTTTCCGATTCGGATGAACTGGAGACGAAATATATCAGAATTGAACATCACAGTTCATGGATTACCAGATTTAGACCTGAGTTTCTGATTCGGATGAACTGGAGAAGAAATATATCAGAATTGAACATCACAGTTCAAAGATTACCAAAGTTAGACTTGAGTTTATGATTCGGATGAACTGGAGAAGAAATATGTAAGAATTGAACATCACAGGTTCAAGGATTACCAGAGTTAGAACAGAGTTTCCAATTCGGATGAACTGGAGACGAAACATATCTGAATTTAACATCACAGTTCAAGGATTACTAGAGTTATACCCGAGTTTCTGATTCGGATGAAATGGAGACGAAATATATCAGAATTAAACATCACAGGTTCAAGGATTACCAGAGTTAGACCCGAGTTTCCGATTCGGATGAACTGGAGACGAAATATATCAGAATTGAAAATCACAGTTCAAGGATTACCAGAGTTAGACACGAAGTTTGATTCGGATGAACTGGAGACGAAATATATCAGAATTGAACATCACGGGTTCAAAGATTACGAGTTAGACCCGAGTTTCGATTCGGATGAACTGAGAGACGAAATATTTCAGAATTGAACATCACAGGTTCAAGGATTATCAGAGTTATACACGAGTTTCTGATTCGGATGAACAGGAGACGAAATATATCAGGATTGAACATCACAGTTCAAAGATTACCAGAGTTAGACCCGAGTTTCTGATTCGGATGAAATGGAGACGAAATATATCAGAATTGAACATCACAGTTCAACAATTACTAGAGTTAGACCCGAGTTTCTGATTCGGATGAACTGGAGACGAAATATATTATAATTGAACATCACAGTTCAAAGATTACCAGAGTTAGACACGAGTTTCTGATTCGGATGAACTGGAGACGAAATATATCAGAATTGAACATCACAAGTTCAAGGATTACTATAGTTAGATCCGAGTTTCTGATTCGGATGAACTGGAGACGAAATATATATCATAATTGCACATCACAGTTCAACGGTTACCAGAGTTATACCCGAGTTTCTGATTCGGATGAACTGGAGATGAAATATATCAAAATTGAACATCACAGGTTCAAGGATTACCATAGTTAGACCCGAGTTTCTGATTCGGATGAACTGGAGACAAAATATATTAGAATTGAACATCACAGGTTCAAGGATTACCAGAGTTAGACATGAGTTTCCGATTCGGATGAACTGGAGACGAAACATATCAGAATTGAACATCACATTTCAACGATTACCAGAGTTAGACCTGAGTTTCTGATTCGGATGAACTGGAGATGAAATATATCCGAATTGAACATTACAGGTTCATGGATTACTATAGTTAGATCCGACTTTCAGATTCGGATGAACTGGAGACGAAATATATCAGAATTGAACATCACAGTTCAAAGATTACCAGAGTTAGACTTGAGTTTCTGATTCGGATGAACTGGAGACGAAATATGTAAGAATTGAACATCACAGGTTCAAGGATTACTAGAGTTAGAATTGGAGTTTCCAATTCGGATGAACATGAGACGAAATATATTAGAATTGAACATCACAGGTTCAAGGATTACCAGAGTTAGACACGAGTTTCTGATTCGGATGAACTGGAGACGAAATATATTAGAATTGAACATCACAGTTCAAAGATTACCAGAGTTAGACATGAGTTTCTGATTCGGATGAAGTGGAGACGAAATATATTAGAATTGAACATCACAGTTCAAGATTACGAGTTAGACACGAGTTTCCGATTAGGATGAATTGGAGACGAAATATAAGAATTGAACATCACGAGGTTCAAGGATTACGAGTTAGATGAGTTTCCGATTCGGATGAATCGAGACGAAATATATAGAATTGAACATCACGGTTCAAGGATTACGTAGTTAGACCGAGTTTGATTCGGATGAACTGGAGAAGAAATATATCGAGAATTGAACATCACGGGTTCAAAGATTACGAGTTAGACCGAGTTTAGATTAGGATGAATGGAGATGAAATATATAAGAAATTGAACATCACGGGTTCAAGGATTACTAGAGTTAGACCTGAGTTTCCGATTCGGATGAAGCTGGAGACGAAATATATAAGAATTGAACATCACGGGTTCAAGGATTACTAGAGTTAGACCTCGAGTTTCTGATTCGGATGAATGGAGAAGAAATATTTCGAGAATTGAACATCACGGTTCAAAGATTATCAGAGTTAGACACTGAGTTTCGATTCGGATGAACTGGAGACGAAATATATCGAGAATTGAACATCACGGGTTCAAGGATTACCGAGTTAGACTGAGTTTCGATTCGGATGAAATGGTCGGACGAAAAAATATATCAGAATTGAACATCACATGTTCAAGGATTACAAGAGTTAGACCGGAGTTTTGATTCGGATGAACTGGAGACGAAATATATCCGAATTGAACATCAAAGTTCAAAAGATTACGAGTTAGACCCGAGTTTCGATTAGGATGAACTGGAGACGAAATATATAGAATTGAACATCACGGTTCAAAGATTACCAGAGTTAGACATGAGTTTGATTCGGATGATCTGGAGACGAAATATATCGAATTGAACATCACGGGTTCAAGGATTACGAGTTAGACCAAGAGTTTCCGATTGGATGAAGCGGAGACGAAATATGTCAGAATTGAACATCACGGGTTCAAAGATTACTAGAATTACAAGCGAGTTTCCCATCCGGATAATCTGAAGATGAAATATATCAGAATTGAACATCAACGGTTCATGGATTACCAGAGTTAGACCTGAGTTTCTGATTCGGATGAGCTGGAGACGAAATATATCGGAATTGAACATCACAGGTTCAAAGATTACCAGAGTTAGACATGAGTTTCTATTACGGATGAACTGAAGACGAAATATATTAGAATTGAACATCACAGTTCAAGGATTACAAAAGTTAGACACGATTTCCGATTCGGATGAACTGGAGACGAAATATATCGAGAATTGAACATCACGGTTCAAAGATTACGAGAGTTAGACACGAGTTTCGATTCGGATGAACATGAGACGAAATATATCGAATTGAACATCACGGTTCAAAGATTACTAGAGTTAGACACGAGTTTCGATTCGGATGAGCTGAGACGAAATATATCATAATTGAACATCACAGTTCAAGGATTACCATAGTTAGACATGAGTTTCTCGATTCGGATGAATGGAGACGAAATATATCGAATTGAACATCACGGGTTCAAAGATTACCAAAGTTAGACCGAGTTTCGATTCGGATGAAATGGAGACGAAATATATCGAATTGAACATCACGGGTTCAAAGATTACCAGAGTTAGACATGAGTTTCTGATTCGGATGAAGTGGAGACGAAATATATTAGAATTGAACATCACAGGTTCAAGGATTACCAGAGTTAGACACGAGTTTCTGATTCGGATGAACTGGAGACGAAATATATTAGAATTGAACATCACAGGTTCAAGGATTACCAGAGTTAGACACGAGTTTCTGATTCGGATGAACTGGAGACGAAATATATTAGAATTGAACATCACAGGTTCAAGGATTACCAGAGTTAGACCGAGTTTCGATTCGGATGAAATGGAGACGAAATATATCGAATTGAACATCACGGGTTCAAAGATTACGAGTTAGACCCGAGTTTCGATTCGGATGAGCTGGAGACGAAATATATTATAATTGAACATCACATGTTCAAAGATTACGAGTTAGACACGAGTTTCGATTCGGATGAGCAGGAGACGAAATATATCGAATTGAACATCAAAGGTTCAAGGATTACGAGTTAGATCGAAGTTTCGATTCGGATGATCTGGAGAAAAAATATATCATAATTGAACATCACAGTTCAAAGATTACGAGTTAGATCGAGTTTCTGATTCGGATGAAATGGAGACAAAATATATCGATAATTGAACATCACGGGTTCAAAGATTACGAGTTAGACCCGAGTTTTCGATTCGGATGAACTGGAGACGAAATATATCGAATTGAACATCACGGGTTCAAAGATTACCAGAGTTAGTTTGAGTTTCGATTCGGATGAACTGAGACGAAAATATATCGAAATTGAACATCACGAGTTCAAGGATTACTAGAGTTAGACTTGAGTTTGATTAGGAT
The DNA here is from genome assembly GCA_023529315.1 of Papaver bracteatum. Classification (NCBI taxonomy): domain Eukaryota; kingdom Viridiplantae; phylum Streptophyta; class Magnoliopsida; order Ranunculales; family Papaveraceae; genus Papaver; species Papaver bracteatum. The sequence continues at coordinate 25,586 of JAJJWX010000863.1, forward strand.
GAACATGAGACGAAATATATCAGAATTGAACATCACAGTTCAAAGATTACCAGAGTTAGACTTGAGTTTCTGATTCGGATGAACTGGAGACGAAATATATCAGAATTGAACATCACAGGTTCAAGGATTACCAGAGTTAGACATGAGTTTCTCGATTCGGATGAACGGAGACGAAATATATCGAATTGAACATCATAGTTCAAGGATTACGGAGAGTTAGACCCGAGTTTCGATTCGGATGAAATGGAGACGAAATATATCCGAATTGAACATCACGGGTTCAAAGATTACCAGAGTTAGACCAGTTTTGATTCGGATAATCTGAAGACGAAATATATTAGAATTGAACATCACAGGTTCAAGGATTACCAGAGTTAGACCCGAGTTTCTGATTCGGATGAACTGGAGACGAAATATATGTAAGAATTGAATATCACGGGTTCAAGGATTACCGAGTTAGAACGAGTTTCTGATTCGGATGAACTGGAGACGAAATATATCAGAATTGAACATCACAGGTTCAAGGATTACCAGAGTTAGACTGGAGTTTCGTCGATTCGGATGAAATGGAGAAGAAATATATCGAAATTGAACATCACGGTTCAAGGATTACCGGTGAGTTAGACCCGAGTTTCGATTGGATGAACTGGAGAAGAAATATATCATAATTAAACATCACGGGTTCAAAGATTACCAGAGTTAGACCGAGTTTCGATTCGGATGAACTGGAGACGAAATATATTATAATTGAACATCACAGGTTCAAAGATTACCAGAGTTAGACATGAGATTTCGATTCGGATGAAATGGAGACGAAATATATAATTGAACATCACAGTTCAAAGATTACTAGAGTTAGACCGAGTTTCTGATTCGGATGAACATGGAGACGAAAATATATCATAATTGAACATCACGGTTAAAGATTACTATAAGTTAGGTCGAGGTTTGATTCGGATGAAATGGAGACGAAATATATCGAATTGAACATCAAAGGTTCAAGGATTACCGAGTTAGATCCGAGTTTCCGATTCGGATGAATGGAGACGAAATATATATAGAATTGAACATCACAAGTTCAAAGATTTTAGAGTTAGACCCGAGTTTCGATTCGGATGAAGCGGAGAATTAAATATATCCGAATTGAACATCACAGGTTCAAGGATTAGATGAAATAGAATTAGACACGAGTTTTCGATTCGGATGAATTGGAGACGAAAATATATCATAATTGAACATCACGAGTTCAAGGATTACGAGTTAGACAGGAGTTTCCGATTCGGATGAACTCGAGACGAAATATATAGAATTGAACATCACGGTTCAAGGATTACTAGAGTTAGACTTGAGTTTCGATTCGGATGAATTGGAGACGAAATATATTAATTGAACATCACGGTTCAAAGATTACCAAAGTTAGACCGAGTTTCTGATTCGGATGAACTGGAGAAGAAATATATCGAATTGAACATCACAAGTTCAAGGATTACCGAGTTAGACCTGAGTTTCAATTCGGATGAACCGAGACGAAATATATCGAATTGAACATCACGGGTTCAGGATTACCATAGTTAGACGAATTTAGATTCGGATGAACTGGAGACGAAATATATCGAGAATTGAACATCACGAGTTCAAAGATTACGAGTTAGACCCGAGTTTCGATTCGGATGGGCGGAGACGAAATATATTCGAATTGAACATCACAGTTCAAGGATTACGAGTTAGACCTGAGTTTTCGATTCGGATGAACTGGAGAAGAAATATATCGAGAATTGAACATCACGGTTCAAAGATTACGAGTTAGACATGAGTTTTATGATTCGGATGAACATGGAGACGAAATATATCGAATTGAACATCACGAGTTCAAGGATTACCAGAGTTAGACCCGAGTTTCTGATTTGGATGGACTGGAGAAGAAATATATCGAGAATTGAACATCACGGTTCAAGGATTACCAGAGTTAGACACGGAGTTTCGATTCGGATGAACTGGAGACGAAAGATATCAGAATTGAACATCACAGTTCAAGGATTACCAGAGTTAGACCCGAGTTTCGATTCGGATGAGCTGGAGAAGAAAATATAGAATTGAACATCACGGTTCAAAGATTACCATAGTTAGACATGAGTTTCAAGGATTCGAATGGCGGAGACGAAATATATCATAATTGAACATCACATGTTCAAAGATTACGAGTTAGACACGAGTTTTCGATTCGGATGGCAGGAGACGAAATATATTAGAATTGAACATCACGGTTCAAGGATTACGAGAGTTAGACACGAGTTTCGATTCGGATGAATTGGAGACGAAATATATCGAATTGAACATCATAGGTTCAAGGATTACCGAGTTAGACCCGAAGTTTCGATTCGGATGAACATGGAGACGAAATATATCAGAATTGAACATCACGGGTTCAAGGATTACTAGAGTTAGACCCGGTTTACGATTCGGATGAACTGGAACGAAATATATTAAATTGAACATCCAGGTTCAAAGATTACCGAGATTAGACACGAGTTTCGATTCGGATGAGCGGAGGCGAAATATATCGAGAATTGAACATCACTTTGGTTCAAGGATTACCGAGTTAGACACGAGTTTCCGATTCGGATGAATAGGAGACAAAAATATATCGAAATTGAACATCCGGTTCAAATATTGCAGTTAGACCCGAGTTTCGATTCGGATGGCATGGAACAGAAATATATCGAGAATTGAACATCACGGGTTCAAAGATTACGAGTTAGACTTGAGTTTCGGATTCGGATGAATTGGAGACGAAATATATAAGAATTGAACATCACGTAGTTCAAGGATTACCCGAGAGTTAGATCCGAGTTTTTGAACATTCGGATGGTTGGAGACGAAATATATCGAGAATTGAACATCACGGTTCAAAGATTACCCGAGTTAGACAGAGTTTTGATTCGGATGAGCTGGAGACGAAATATATCGAGAATTGAACATCACAGGTTCAAGGATTACCAGGAGTTAGACATGAGTTTCGATTCGGATGATTTGGAGGCGAAATATATCGAAATTGAACATCACGGGTTCAAAGATTACAGAGTTAGACACGAGTTTACGGATTCGGATGAACATGGAGCGAAATATATCGAATTGAACATCGAGTTCAAGGATTACTAGAGTTTATGAGTTTTGATTGGATGATTTGGAGCGAAATATATCATAATTGAACATCACGGGTTCAAGGATTACGAGTTAGACATGAGTTTCGATTCGGATGAGCTGGAGACGAAATATATCAAAATTGAACATCACGAGTTCAAGGATTACCAAGAGTTAGACATGAGTTTACGATTCGGATGAAACTTGAGATGAAATATATCGAAATTGAACATCACAGTTCAAAGATTACCGGGAAGATTAGACAAGAGTTTCGATTAGGATGAGCTTGGAGACGAAATATATCGAGAATTGAACATCACGGGTTCAAGGATTATCGAGTTTGACACGAGTTTCCGATTCGGATATTTGGAGACGAAATATATTAAATTGAACATCACGAGTTCGCGATTACGAGATTAGACAGGAGTTTCGATTCGGATGAGCATGGAGACGAAATATATCGAAATTGAACATCACGGGTTCAAGGATTACCGAGTTAGACACGAGTTTCGATTCGGATGAATTGGAGGACGAAATATATCGAAATTGAACATCACAGGTTCAAGGATTACCGAGAGTTAGATCTGAGTTTCGATTCGGATGAAGCGGAGATGGAAATATATCGAATTGAACATCACAGTTCAAAGATTACGAGTTAGACCCGAGTTTGATTCGGATGAGCTGGAGATGAAATATTTGAAATTGAACATCACAGTTCAAGGATTACGAGTTAGACACGAGTTTGATTCGGATGAACATGGAGACGAAATATATCGAATTGAACATCACAGGTTCAAATATTACAAAGTTAGACCTGAGTTTATGATTCAGATGATCTGAAGACGAAATATATCAGAATTGAACATCATAGGTTCAAGGATTACCAGAGTTAGAAGTGAGTTTCTGATTCGGATGGACTGGAGACGAAATATATTAGAATTGAACATCACGGGTTCAAAGATTACGAGTTTAGACTTGAGTTTGATTCGGATGAGCTGGAGACGAAATATATCAGAATTGAACATCACAGGTTCAAGGATTACTAGAGTTAGACCCGAGTTTTGATTCGGATGAGTGGAGACGAAAATATATCGAATTGAACATCACGGTTCAACGATTACCGAGTTAGACCCGAGTTTCGATTCGGATGAATTGGAGACGAAATATATCGAAATTGAACATCACAGTTCAAGGATTACCAGAGTTAGACCGAGTTTCCGATTCGGATGAATTGAGACGAAATATATCGAATTGAACATCACGGTTCAACGATTACCATAGTTAGACCCGAGTTTCGATTCGGATGAATGGAGACAAAATATATTATAATTGAACATCACGGTTGATTACCAGAGTTAGACACGAGTTTCGATTCGGATGAAATGGAGACGAAATATATCGAAATTGAACATCACGGTTCAAGGATTACGAGTTAGACATGAGTTTTGGATTCGGATGAGCTGGAGACAAAATATATCGAATTGAACATCACGGGTTCAAGGATTACCAAAGTTAGACCCGAGTTTACGATTCGGATGAGTGGAGGCAAAATATATCATAATTGAACATCACGGGTTCAAAGATTACGAGTTAGACCGAGTTTCGATTCGGATGAATTGGAGATGAAATATATCAGAATTGAACATCACGAGTTCAAAGATTACGAGTTAGACACGAGTTTCGATTCGGATGGCGGAACAAAATATATCGAATTGAACATCACGAGGTTCATGGATTACCGAGTTAGACCGAGTTTTGATTCGGATGAGCGGAAAAATATATCGAAATTGAACATCACATAGTTCAAAGATTACCAGAGTTAGACCCGAGTTTCCTATTAGGATGAATTGGAGAGGGAAATATATCAAAATTGAACATCAAGGGTTCAAGGATTACTAGAAGTTAGACACGAGTTTGATTCGGATGAACATGGAGGCGAAATATATGGTGAACATCACGGTTCAAGGATTACAGAGTTAGACACGAGTTTCTGATTCGGATGAACTGGAGATGAAATATATCGAAATTGAACATCAAAGGTTCAAATATTACGAGAGTTAGACCAGAGTTTCGTTCGGATGGCTGAGAACGAAATATATCGAAATTGAACATCACGGTTCAAGGATTACCAGAGTTAGACCCGAGTTTTACGATTCGGATGAACTGGAATGAAATATATCATAATTGAACATCACGAGTTCAAAGATTACAAGAGTTAGACCCGAGTTTCCGATTCGGATGAAATGGGGGAGACGAAATATATCGAAATTGAACATCACGGTTCAAGGATTACCCGAGTTAGACCCTGAGTTTCGATTCGGATGAACTGGAGAGAAATATATATCAGAATTGAACATCACGGTTCAAGATTACTAGAGTTAGACACGAGTTTCTGATTCGGATGGCTTGGAGAATGAAAATATATCAGAATTGAACATCACGAGGTTCAAGGATTACTGGAGTTAGACACGAGTTTACGATTGGATGAACTGGAGACGAAATATATCGAGAATTAAACATCACGGGTTCAAGGATTACCAGAGTTAGACCGAGTTTGATTCGGATGAGCTTGGAGATGAAATATATCAGAAATTGAACATCACGAGTTCAAGGATTACTAGAGTTAGACCCGAGTTTCGATTCGGATGGCTAAGACGAAATATATCGAATTGAACATCACGGTTCAAGGATTGCAAAGTTGCACGAGTTTCGATTCGGATGAAATGGAGACGAAATATATCAAGAATTGAACATCACGGGTTCAAAGATTACCAGAGTTAGACCGAGTTTCCGATTCGGATGAAATGGAGACGAAATATATCGGGTGAACATCACATGTTCAAGGATTACTAGAGTTAGACCGAGTTTCTGATTCGGATGAACTGGGAGACGAAATATATCATAATTGAACATCACGGTTCAACGATTACTAGAGTTAGACCGAGTTTCGATTCGGATGAAGCTGGAGGCGAAATATATCGAAATTGAACATCCGAGGTTCAAGGATTACCGGAGTTAGACTTGAGTTTCGATTCGGATGAGCTAGGAGACGAAATATATCAAAATTGAACATCACAGGTTCAAGGATTACCGGAGTTAGACCTAGTTTCTGATTCGGATGAAGCGGAGACGAAATATATCGGAATTGAACATCACGGTTCAAAGATTACTAGAGTTAGACACGAGTTTCGATTCGGATGAAGCGGAGACGAAATATATTAGAATTGAACATCACAAGTTCAAGGATTACGAGTTAGACGAGTTTCGATTCGGATGAGCTGGAGATGAAATATATAAGAATTGAACATCACAGGTTCAAATATTACTAGAGTTAGATCTTGAGTTTGATTCGGATGAACATGGAGACGAAATATATCGAAATTGAACATCACGGTTCAAAGATTACCCGAGTTAGACTTGAGTTTCGATTCGGATGAACTGGAGATGAAATATATTACCAAATTGAACATCACGAGGTTCAAAGATTACTAGAGTTAGACGGAGTTTCTGATTAGGATGAGCGAGGAGATGAAACATATCTGAATTTAACATCACAGTTCAAGGATTACTAGAGTTAGACCCGAGTTTCTGATTAGGATGAAATGGAAACGAAATATATCGAGAATTGAACATCACATGGTTCAAAGATTACTAGGAGTTAGACATGAGTTTCGATTCGGATGAAGTGGAGACGAAATATATCAAGAATTGAACATCACGGGTTCAAAGATTACGGAGTTAGACACTAGGAGTTTCGATTCGGATGAACTGGATATGAAATATATCGAGAATTGAACATCACGAGTTCAAGGATTACGATTAGACTAACGAGTTTATGATTCGGATGAAGCTGGAGAGCGGAAATATATCAGGTGAACATCACGGTTCAAAGATTACCAAAGTTAGACCCGAGTTTCGATTCGGATGGATTGGAGGAAAATATATCGAGAATTGAACATCACGGTTCAAAGATTACCAGTTAGACCCGAGTTTCTCGATTCGGATGAGCTGGGCCGAAATATATCGAATTGAACATCACGAGTTCAAGGATTACTAGAGTTAGACCTGAGTTTATCGTTCGGATGAACTGGAGACAAAATTTATCAGAATTGAACATCACAGGTTCAAAGATTACTCGAGTTAGGCTTGAGTTTCTCATTCAGATGAACTGGAAACAAAATATATTAGAATTGAACATCACAGGTTCAAAGATTACTAGAGTTAGACCTGAGTTTCTATTCGGATGAGGCTGGAGAAAAATATATCGAATTGAACATCATAGGTTCAAGGATTACGAGAGTTAGACATGAGTTTCCGATTGGATGGGAGATGAAATATATCGAAATTGAACATCACGGGTTCAAGGATTACGAGAGTTAGGCAGGAGTTTCGATTCGGATGAGCTGGAGACGAAATATATCAGAATTGAACATCACAGGTTCAAAGATTACCAAAGTTTGACCCCGAGTTTCGATTAGGATGAATGGAGACGAAATATATCAAGAATTGAACATCACGGGTTCAAGGATTACCGAGAGTTAGACATGGGAGTTTCGATTAGGATGAACTGGAGACGAAATATATTATAATTGAACATCACGGTTCAAAGATTACGAGTTAGACGAGTTTCCGATTCGGATGAATTGGAGACGAAATATATCGAGAATTGAACATCACAAGTTCCAAGATTACTAGAGTTAGATCCGAGTTTCGATTCGGATGAGCGGAGACGAAATATATATCGAATTGAACATCACGGTTCAAGGATTACTAGAGTTAGACTTAGTTTATGATTCGGATGAACTGGAGACAAAATATATCATAATTGAACATCACGAGTTCAAGGATTACCATTAGTTAGACTCGAGTTTCTGATTCGGATGAACTGGAGATGAAATATATCAGAATTGAACATCACAGTTCAAAGATTACCAGAGTTAGACACGAGTTTCTGATTCGGATGAACTGGAGACGAAATATATCAAAGTGAACATCACGGTTCAAGATTACTAAAGTTAGACGGAGTTTCTGATTCGGATGACGGAAATAAAATATATCAGAATTGAACATCACAGTTCAACGATTACCAGAGTTAGACCTGAGTTTCTGTTTCGAATGAACATGAGACGAAATATATCAGAATTGAACATCACAGGTTCAAGGATTACCAGAGTTAGACACGAGTTTCTGATTCGGATGAACTGGAGACGAAATATATTAGAATTGAACATCACGAGGTTCAAGATTACAAGAGTTAGACCTGAGTTTCGATTAGGATGAATTGGAGACAAAATATATCGAATTGAACATCACGGTTCAAATATTACTAGAGTTAGACCGAGTTTCGATTCGGATGATTTGGAGACGAAATATATCAAATTGAACATCACAGGTTCAAGGATTACGAGGAGTTAGACACGAGTTTCGATTGGATGAAATGGAGACGAAATATATTAGAATTGAACATCACGGTTCAAGCGATTACAAGGAGTTAGACCGAGTTTTCGATTCGGATGAGTGGAGACGAAATATATCGAGAATTGAACATCACGGGTTCAAGGATTACAGAGTTAGACCCGAGTTTCGATTCGGATGGCTTGGAGATGAAATATATTATGAATTGAACATCACGAGGTTAAAAGATTACCACGATTAGACACGAGTTTCGATTCGGATGACTAGGAGACGAAATATATCGAAATTGAACATCACGAGGTTCAAGGATTACTATAGTTAGATCGAGTTTCGATTCGGATGAACTGGAGACGAAATATATCATAATTGAACATCACGAGTTCAAGGATTACGGGTTAGACACGAGTTTCGATTCGGATGAATTGGAGATGAAATATATCATAATTGAACATCACGGTTCATGGATTACTAGAGTTAGACTGAGTTTTGATTCGGATGAACTGGAATGAAATATATCGAATTGAACATCACAGGTTCAAGGATTACCAGAAGTTAGACTTGAGTTTGATTCGGATGAGCGAGGAGACGAAATATATCATAATTGAACATCACGGGTTCAAGGATTACAGAGTTAGACATGAGTTTCCAATTCGGATGAAGCTGGAGACGAAATATATCAGAATTGAACATCACGGTTCAAGGATTTGAGTTAGACCCGAGTTTCGATTCGGATGAACTGGAGAAAAATATATCAAAATTGAACATCACAGGTTCAAAGATTACTTGAGTTAGACATGAGTTTCCGATTCGGATGAAATGGAGACGAAATATATTAAAATTGAACATCACGGGTTCAAGGATTACGAGTTAGACCGAGTTTCGATTCGGATGAACTGGAGACCGAAATATATTAGAATTGAACATCATAGGTTCAAGGATTACTAGAGTTAGACCTAAGTTTCGATTCGGATGAGCTGGAGGCGAAATATATCGAGAATTGAACATCACGAGGTTCAAGGATTACCAGAGTTAGACTTGAGTTTTGATTCGGATGATTGGAGACAAAATATATATATAATTGAACATCATAGTTCAAAGATTCAGAGTTAGACCGAGTTTGATTCGGATGGCTGGAGGCGAAATATATCAGAATTGAACATCACGGGTTCAACGATTACTAGAGTTAGACCCGAGTTTGATTCGGATGAGCTAGGAGACGAAATATATCGAGGAATTGAACATCACGGGTTCAAGGATTACTAGAGTTAGACATGAGTTTCTCGATGGGATGAACATGAGGCGAAATATATCAATTGAACATCACGGGTTCAAAGGATTACGAGTTAGACCGAGTTTCTCGATTCGGATGAACTAGGAGACGAAATATATCATAATTGAACATCACGGGTTCAGGATTACCGAGTTAGACCTGAGTTTGATTAGGATGGCTGGAGACGAAATATATCAAAATTGAACATCACGGGTTCAAGGATTACCAGGAGTTAGACCCGAGTTTTCGATTCGGATGAACGGAGACGAAATATATCAGAATTGAACATCACGGGTTCAAGGATTACTAGAGTTAGACTGAGTTTCCGATTCGGATGAATTGGAGACGAAATATATCAGAATTGAACATCACAGGTTCAAGGATTACCATAGTTAGACAGCGAGTTTCCGATTCGGATGAAATGGAGATGAAATATATTCCAGAATTGAACATCATAGGTTCAAGGATTACAGAGTTAGACCCGAGTTTCGATTCGGATGAAGCTGGAGATGAAATATATCGAGGAATTGAACATCACGGTTCAAAGATTACGAGAGTTAGACATGAGTTTTGATTAGGATGACTGGAGACGAAATATATCGAATTGAACATCACGAGGTTCAAGGATTACTAGAGTTAGACGAGTTTACGATTTCGGATGGCCGGAACGAAATATATCATAATTGAACATCACAGGTTCAAGGATTACCGAGAGTTAGACCCGAGTTTCTCGATTCGGATGAGCTGGAGAAGAAATATATCATAATTGAACATCACGCGGTTCAAGGATTACTAAAGTTAGACCCGAGTTTCCGATTCGGATGAAGCTGGAGAGCGAAATATATCAAAATTGAACATCAAGGTTCAAGGATTACTCGAGTTAGACCCGAGTTTCGATTCGGATGAACTGGAGACAAAATATATCAGAATTGAACATCACGGTTCAAGGATTACTAGTTAGACACGAGTTTGATTCGGATGAGCTGGAGACAAAATATATCGAATTGAACATCACGGGTTCAAAGATTACGAGAGTTAGACACTTGAGTTTATGATTCGGATGAACATTGGAGACGAAATATATCGAATTGAACATCACGGTTCAAGGATTACCAAGAGTTAGACCGAGTTTCGATTCGGATGATGGAGATGAAATATATATCAGAATTGAACATCACGGGTTCAAAGATTACGAGTTAGACCCGAGTTTCTCATTCGGATGAATTGGAAATGAAATATATCGAGAATTGAACATCACAGGTTCAAAGATTACGAGAGTTAGACTGAGTTTTCGATTCGGATGAATTGGAGACGAAATATATCAGAATTGAACATCATAGTTCAAAGATTACGGAGTTAGACTTGAGTTTAGTTCGGATGAAGCGGAGACGAAATATATAAGAATTGAACATCATATGTTCAAGGATTACTAGAGTTAGACCGAGTTTGATTCGGATGAACTGGGGACGAAATATATCAAAAATTGAACATCACGAGTTCAAAGATTACCGAGTTAGACATAGTTGAGTTTCGATTCGGATGAACTAGGAGCAACGAAATATATCAAAATTGAACATCACGAGGTTCAAGGATTACCAGAGTTAGATCGAGTTTGATTCGGATGAGCAGGAGACGAAATATATATCATAATTGAACATCACGGTTCAACGATTACTAGAGTTAGACCCGAGTTTCGATTCGGATGGCTGGAGACGAAATATATCGAGAATTGAACATCACGGGTTCAAGGATTACGGGAAGTTAGACCGAGTTTCTCGATTCGGATGAGCTGGAGCGAAATATATCGAGAATTGAACATCACGGTTCAACGATTACCAAAGTTATTGACCTGAGTTTCGATTCGGATGAACTGGAGCTGGAGAAAATATATCGAAATTGAACATCACGAGTTCAAGTTTCGATTACAAGAGTTAGACACGAGTTTGATTCGGATGAACGGGAGATGAAATATATCGAGAATTGAACATCACGGTTCAAAGATTACTAGAGTTAGACCGAGTTTCGATTCGGATGAAATGGGGACGAAATATATCAAAATTGAACATCACTGGTTCAAGGATTACCGAGTTAGACAGGAGTTTCGATTCGGATGGTTGGAGACGAAATATATCATAATTGAACATCACAGTTCAAGCGATTACGAGTTAGACATGAGTTTCTGATTCGGATGAAATGGAAGACGAAATATATCCGAATTGAACATCAAGGTTCAAGGATTACTAAGTTAGACATGAGTTTCGATTCGGATGAACTGAGACGAAATATATCGAGAATTGAACATCACGAGTTCAAAGATTTAGAAGTTAGACACGAGTTTCTCGATTCGGATGAACTGGAGATGAAATATATCGAATTGAACATCACGAGGTTCAAGGATTACTAGGAGTTAGACCAGTTGAGTTTCGATTCGGATGAGGCGGGAGACGAAATATATCAAGAATTGAACATCACGGGTTCAAAGATTACTAGAGTTAGACCTTGAGTTTCTGATTCGGATGAACTGGATACGAAATATATCGAATTGAACATCACATGTTCAAGGATTATCGAGAGTTAGACACGAGTTTGATTGGATGGAAGAGACGAAATATATCGAGAATTGAACATCATGAGTTCAACGATTACAGAGTTAGACCGAGTTTCGATTCGGATGAACATGGGAGATGAAATATATCGAGAATTGAACATCACGGGTTCAAGGATTACGAGTTAGAGTTAGACTTGAGTTTCGATTCGGATGAATTGGAAATGAAATATATCGAATTGAACATCACGGTTCAAGGATTACTAGAGTTAGACAGAGTTTCTGATTCGGATGAAACTAGGAGGAGCAAAAATATATCAGAATTGAACATCATAGTTCAGCGATTACAAGTTAGACCCGAGTTTGATTCGGATGAAGCGGAGACGAAATATATCAAAATTGAACATCACAGGTTCAAAGATTCTTGAGTTAGACACGAGTTTCGATTGGATGAGCTGGAGATGAAATATATCAAAATTGAACATCACATGTTCAAGGATTACGAGAGTTAGACCTGAGTTTCTGATTCGGATGAGCTGGAGACGAAATATATCGAGAATTGAACATCACAGGTTCAAAGATTACGAGTTAGACACGAGTTTCGATTCGGATGAGCTGGAGATGAAATATATCGAATTGAACATCACGGTTCAAGGATTACTAAAGTTAGACCTGAGTTTCTGATTGGATGAAGCAAGAGACAAAATATATCAGAATTGAACATCACGAGTTCAAAGATTACTAGAGTTAGACACGAGTTTGATTCGGATGAACGGAGATGAAATATATCGAGAATTGAACATCACGAGGTTCAAGGATTGCAGTTAGACATGAGTTTCATTGGATGAAGCTGGAGACGAAATATATATCGAATTGAACATCACGAGTTCAAGGATTACTTGAGTTAGACATGAGTTTGATTCGGATGGCTGGAGAAGAAATATATCAGAATTGAACATCGCGGTTCAAATTGATTACCAAAGTTAGACATGAGTTTCTCGATTCGGATGAAGTGGGACGAAATATATCGAGAATTGAACATCACGGTTCAAAGATTACCGGAGAGTTAGACATGAGTTTGATTCGGATGAAGCTGGAGCGAAATATATCGAATTGAACATCACGAGTTCAACGATTACCGAGTTAGACCCGAGTTTCGATTCGGATGAACTGGAGAAAATATATCGAGAATTGAACATCACAGGTTCAAGATTACAGAGTTAGACCCGAGTTTCGATTCGGATTGGAGACGAAATATATCGAATTGAACATCATGGTTCAAGGATTAGAATTAGACTTGAGTTTCGATTCGGATGAACTGGAGGCGAAATATATCAGAAATTGAACATCACAGTTCAAGGATTACTAGAGTTAGACACGAGTTTCGATTCGGATAAATAGGAGACGAAATATATCGAGAATTGAACATCACGAAAGGTTCAAAGATTCATTTTAGACTGAGTTTCTGATTCGGATGAGCGGAGACGAAATATAGAGGTTCAAATATTACTAGAGTTAGACCTGAGTTTCGATTCGGATGGCTGGAGACAAAATATATCAAAATTGAACATCACAGTTCAAAGATTACTAGAGTTAGACTGAGTTTCGATTCGGATGAACAGAGACGAAATATATCATAATTGAACATCACGGTTCAAGGATTACTAGAGTTAGACCCGAGTTTTGATTCGGATGAACTGGAGCGAAATATATCGAAATTGAACATCACGGTTCAAAGATTACTATAGTTAGATCCCCAAGTTTCCAATTCGGATGAGCTGGAGACGAAATATATATAGAATTGAACATCACGGTTCAAAGATTACAGAGTTAGACCTGAGTTTCGATACGGATGAGCTGGAGACGAAATATATCGAGAATTGAACATCACAGGTTCAAGATTACAATAGTTAGATGAGTTTGATTCGGATGAACTGGAGACGAAATATATATAAATTGAACATCACAAGTTCAAGGATTACTATAGTTAGACAGAGTTTCGATTCGGATGAACTGGAGACGAAATATATCATAATTGAACATCACGAGTTCAAGGATTACAGAGTTAGACCGAGTTTCAGATTCGGGATGAACTGGAGACGAAATATATCAAAATTGAACATCACAGGTTCATGGATTACCATAGTTAGACCGAGTTTCGAGTTCGGATGAGGCTGGAGACAAAATATATCACAATTGAACATCAAGTTCAAAGATTACTAGAGTTAGACTTGAGTTTCTGATTTGGATGAGCAGGGCGAAATATATAAGAATTGAACATCACGGTTCAAGGATTACTAGAGTTAGACCGAGTTTGATTGGATGGGCTGGAGGCGAAATATATCATAAATTGAACATCACGGTTCAAACGATTACGAGAGTTAGACCGAGTTTCGATTCGGATGAACTGGAGACGAAATATATCAGAATTGAACATCACAGGTTCAAGGATTACTAGAGTTAGACCTGAGTTTCTGATTCGGATGAACTGGAGATGAAATATATATCAGAATTGAACATCACGTTCAATGATTACAGAGTTAGACACGAGTTTCGATTCGGATGGGCTGGAAACGAAATATATCGAAATTGAACATCACAGGTTCAAGGATTACTATAGTTAGATCAGAGTTTCCGATTCGGATGAATTGGAGACGAAATATATCAGAATTGAACATCACGGTTCAAGGATTACTCGAGTTAGACCGAGTTTACGATTCGGATGGGCTGGAGACGAAATATATCGGAATTGAACATCACGGTTCAAGGATTACCAGAGTTAGACAGAGTTTCGATTCGGATGAACTGGAGACGAAATATATCGAAATTGAACATCACGGTTCAAGGATTACCGAGTTAGACTTGAGTTTCTGATTCGGATGATTGGAGACGAAATATATTAAATTGAACATGGGTTCAAGGATTACGAGTTAGACACGAGTTTCCATTCGGATGAGCGGAGGCGAAATATATTAGAAATTGAACATCACAGTTCAAGGATTACGAGAGTTAGACCCGAGTTTTGATTCGGATGAACTGGAGACGAAATATATCGAAATTGAACATCACGAGTTCAAGGATTACGAGTTAGATTTGAGTTTTCGATTCGGATGAATTGGAGCGAAATATATTAGAATTGAACATCACAGTTCAAAGATTACTAGAGTTAGACACGAGTTTTCGATTCGGATGAGCGGAGGCGAAATATATCGAGAATTGAACATCACGGTTCAAGGATTACTAGAGTTAGACCGAGTTTCTGATTCGGATGAATTGGAGATGAAATATATCGGGGAATTGAACATCACGGGTTCAAAGATTACTAAAGTTAGACACGAGTTTCGATTCGGATGATTGGAGACGAAATATATCGAGAATTGAACATCATCAGGTTCAAGGATTACCGAGTTAGACACGAGTTTCTGATTCGGATGAACTGTTATGAAATATATCGAATTGAACATCACGGTTCAAGGATTACGAGTTAGATACGAGTTCCGATTCGGATGGTGGAGACGAAAATATATCAGAATTGAACATCACGGGTTCAACGATTACAGAGTTAGACACTTTGAGTTTCCGATTCGGATGAACTGGAGACGAAATATATCAAATTGAACATCACGAGGTTCAAGGATTACTAGAGTTAGACTTGAGTTTCTGATTCGGATGAATTGGAAACGAAATATATCGGGAATTGAACATCACGGGTTCAAGGATTACGAGTTAGACCTGAGTTTCCGATTCGGATGGGCAGGAGACGAAATATATCGAGAATTAAACATCACAGGTTCAAGATTACAGAGTTAGACACGAGTTTCGATTCGGATGAACTGGAGACGAAATATATTAGAATTGAACATCACGGTTCAAAGATTACGAGTTAGACCGAGTTTCTGATTCGGATGGGCTGGAGACGAAATATATCGAAATTGAACATCACGGTTCAAGGATTACTCGGAGTTAGACCTGAGTTTCTCGATTCGGATGAACTGGAGACGAAAATATATCAGAATTGAACATCACGGGTTCAAAGATTACCGAGTTGACACGAGTTTCGATTCGGATGAAATGGAGACGAAATATATGAGGAATTGAACATCACAGGTTCAAGGATTACTAGAGTTAGACCGAGTTTCTGATTCGGATGAATTGGAGACGAAATATATCGAATTGAACATCACGGTTCAAGGATTACGAGTTAGACACGAGTTTCGATTCGGATGAATTGGAGACGAAATATATCGAATTGAACATCACAGGTTCAAAGATTACTCGAGTTAGACACGAGTTTCGATTCGGATGAACTGGAAACGAAATATATCGAATTGAACATCACGGTTCAAAGATTACCAGAGTTAGACCCGAGTTTCCGATTCGGATGAACTGAGATAAAATATGTCGAGAATTGAACATCACGAGTTCAAGGATTACTAGGAGTTAGACACGAGTTTCCGATTCGGATGAGCTGGGAAGAAATATATCGAATTGAACATCACAGTTCAAGGATTACTAGAGTTAGACCTGAGTTTCTGATTCGGATGAATTGGAGACGAAATATATATCGAATTGAACATCACAGGTTCAAGGATTACCAGAGTTAGACCCGTTAGTTTCGATTCGGATGAGCTTGGAGACGAAATATATCATAATTGAACATCACGGGTTCAAGGATTATTAGAGTTAGACACGAGTTTGATTCGGATGAGCTGGAGACGAAATATATTAGAATTGAACATCACGGGTTCAAAGATTGGAGTTAGACACGAGTTTTTGGATTCGGATGAAGCTGGAGCCGAAATATATCGAAATTGAACATCACGGTTCAAGGATTACTAGAGTTAGACCCGAGTTTAGATTCGGATGAACTGGAGACGAAATATATCGAAATTGAACATCACAGTTCAAAGATTACTAGTGTTAGACCGAGTTTCGATTCGGATGAACAGGAGAAAATATATAAGAATTGAACATCACGGGTTCAAAGATTACTAGAGTTAGACTTGAGTTTCGATTCGGATGAACTGGAGCAGAAATATATCAAAATTGAACATCACAGGTTCAAGGATTACTAGAAGTTAAACCCGAGTTTCTGATTCGGATGAACTGGAGACGAAATATATAATAGAATTGAACATCACGGGTTCAAGGATTACTAGTTAGACCCAGGAGTTTTGGATTCGGATGAACATGGAGACGAAATATATCATAATTGAACATCACAGGTTCAAGGATTACTAGAGAGTTAGACCTGAGTTTGATTCGGATGAAATGGAGACGAAATATATCGAGAATTGAACATCACGGTTCAACGATTAGAGTTAGACACGAGTTTCGATTCGGATGAACTAGAGATGAAATATATCAGAATTGAACATCACAGGTTCAACGATTACACGAGTTAGACACGAGTTTCGATTCGGATGAACGGAGATGAAATATATCGAGTGAATTGAACATCACAGGTTCAAGGATTACCACGGGTTCATAGATTACTAGTGTTAGACCGAGTTTCTATTCGGATGAACGGAGACGAAATATATCAAAATTGAACATCACGGGTTCAAAGATTACCGAAGTTAGACACGAGTTTCGATTCGGATGAACATGGAGACGAAATATATAAGAATTGAACATCACGGGTTCAAAGATTACCGAGTTAACCGAGTTTCTGATTCGGATGAACTGGAGACAAAATATATCAGAATTGAACATCAAAGGTTCAAGGATTACTAGAGTTGGACCCGAGTTTTCGATTCGGATGGGCGGAGATGAAATATATCGAATTGAACATCACGGTTCAACGATTACCCGAGAAGTTAGACTCGGTTTGATTCGGATGAAGTGGAGACAGAAATATATCGATAATTGAACATCACAGGTTCAAAGATTACTAGAGTTAGACCGAGTTTTACGATTCGGATGAACTGGAGACAAAATATATATCGAAATTGAACATCACGGGTTCAACGATTACCGAGTTAGATCGAGTTTTAGATTCGGATGGTGGAGACGAAATATATCGAGAATTGAACATCACGGGTTCAAGGATTACAAGGAGTTAGACACGAGTTTCGATTCGGATGAACTGGAGAAGAAATATATCAGAATTGAACATCACAGGTTCAAAGATTACAGAGTTAGACACGAGTTTCGATTCGGATGAACTGGAGACGAAATATATCGAAATTGAACATCACGAGGTTCAAAGATTACGAGAGTTAGACACGAGTTTCTGATTGGATGAGCTGGAGACGAAATATATCGAAATTGAACATCACGGGTTCAAAGATTTCAGAGTTAGACACGAGTTTCTCGATTCGGATGAACAAGGAGACGAAATATATCAAAATTGAACATCACAGTTCAAGGATTACTAGAGTTAGACACGAGTTTCTGATTCGGATGAACTTGAGACGAAATATATCAGAATTGAACATCACAGGTTCAAGGATTACTAGAGTTAGACCTGAGTTTTCGATTCGGATGAACTGGAGACGAAATATATCAGAATTGAACATCACAGGTTCAATGATTACCTAGAGTTAGACCGAGTTTCTGATTCGGATGAAGCTGGAGACAGAAATATATTAGAATTGAACATCACGGGTTCAAGGATTATCATAGTTAGACCGAGTTTCGATTCGGATGAGCGGAGACGAAATATATAGAATTGAACATCACAGTTCAAAGATTACAGAGTTAGACCGAGTTTCGATTCGGATGAGCTGGAGACGAAATATATCGAAATTGAACATCACGGGTTCAAGGATTACGAGAGTTAGACCCGAGTTTCTGATTGGATGAGCTGAGCCCGAAATATATTAGAATTGAACATCACGAGTTCAAAGATTACGAGAGTTAGACCGAGTTTCCGATTCGGATGAAGCGGAGACGAAATATATCTGAATTGAACATCACGGTTCAAAGATTACTAGAGTTAGACCCGAGTTTTGATTCGGATGAATTGGAGACGAAATATATCAAATTGAACATCACGCGGTTCAAGGATTACAGAGTTAGACACGAGTTTACTGATTCGGATGAACTGGAGGAAATATATCGAATTGAACATCACAGGTTCAAGGATTACGAGGAGTTAGACACTGAGTTTCGATTCGGATGAACTGGAGATGAAATATATAAGAATTGAACATCACGGTTCAATGATTACCGAGTTAGACCGAGTTTGATTGGATGAATGGAGATGAAATATATCATAATTGAACATCATAGTTCAATGATTACCGAGTTAGACACGAGTTTACGATTCGGATGGTGGAGGCGAAATATATCAAGAATTGAACATCACATGTTTAAGGATTATCAGAGTTAGACACGAGTTTCTGATTTGGATGAACAGGAGACGAAATATATCAGGATTGAACATTACAGTTCAACGATTACCATAGTTAGACCCGAGTTTCTGATTCGGATGAACCGGAGACGAAATATATCAGAATTGAACATCACAGGTTCAAGGATTATCAGAGTTAGACACGAGTTTCTGATTCGGATGAACAGGAGACGAAATATATCAGGATTGAACATCACAGTTCAAAGATTACCAGAGTTAGATCCGAGTTTCGATTCGGATGAGCGGAGACGAAATATATCGAGAATTGAACATCACGGTTCAACGATTACGAGAGTTAGACCGAGTTTGATACGGATGAATTGGAGATGAAATATATTATAATTGAACATCACAGTTCAAAGATTACCAGAGTTAGACACGAGTTTCGAGTTCGGATGAACTGGAGACGAAATATATCAGAATTGAACATCACAGGTTCAAGGATTACTATAGTTAGATCCGAGTTTATGGTTCGGATGAAATGGAGACGAAATATATATCATAATTGCACATCACAGTTCAACGATTACCAGAGTTAGACCCGAGTTTCTGATTAGGATGAACTGGAGACGAAATACATCAGAATTGAACATCACAGGTTCAAGGATTACGAGTTTGATTAGACTGAGTTTCGATTCGGATGTTAGCATGAGTTTCTAAAACGAAAACATATCGAAATTGAACATAGGGTTCAAGGATTACACGAGTTTGACCTAAGTTTGATTATGATGAGCGGGAGACGAAAATATATCGAGAATTGAACATCACGGTTCAAGGATTACGAGGTTAGACACGAGTTTACGATTCGGATGAACTGGGAGACGAAATATATTATAATTGAACATCACGGTTCAAAGATTACGAGATTAGACACGAGTTTTGATTCGGATGGTGGAAGACGAAATATATCGAATTGAACATCACAGGTTCAAGGATTACTATAGTTAGATCCGAGTTTCTGGTTCGGATGAACTGGAGACGAAATATATATCATAATTGCACATCACAGTTCAACGATTACTAAGTTAGACCCGAGTTTCTGATTAGGATGAACTGGAGACGAAATATATCGAAATTGAACATCACAGGTTCAAGGATTACGAGAGTTAGGCTAAGTTTCGATTCGGATGAACTGGAAATGAAACATATCGATGAAATTGAACATCACGAGTTCAAGGATTACCGAGTTTGACCTAAGTTTCGATTATGATGAGCTAGGGAGACGAAATATATCAGAATTGAACATCACGAGTTCAAGGATTACGAGAGTTAGACATGAGTTTCGATTCGGATGAACTGGAGACGAAATATATTCGAATTGAACATCACGGTTCAAAGATTACCGAGAGTTAGACATGAGTTTCGATTCGGATGAGCTTGGAGCGAAAAATATCGAATTGAACATCATAGTTCAAAGATTACGAGTTAGACATGAGTTTCGATTCGGATGAATTGAGACGAAATATATTAGAATTGAACATCACAGGTTCAAGGTTACCGGAGTTAGAACCGCAATTTCTGATTGGATGGTAGAACGAAATATATATCAGAATTGAACATCACGGGTTCAAGGATTACAGAGTTAGACTGAGTTTCGATTCGGATGAAGCTGGAGAAAAATATTAGAATTGAACATCTGGTTCAATGATTACCAGAGTTAGACCTGAGTTTCTGATTCGGATGAACTGGAGAAGAAATATATCAGAATTGAACATCATAGTTCAATGATTACCAGAGTTAGACATGAGTTTCCGATTCGGATGAACTGGAGATGAAACATATCAGAATTGAACATCACATGTTCAAGGATTACCATAGTTAGATCCGAGTTTCTGATTCGGATGAACTGGAGACGAAATATATATCAGAATTGAACATCACAAGTTCAAGGATTACGAGTTAGACCCGGAGTTTGATTCGGATGAGCTGGAGACGAAATATATTAGAATTGAACATCACGAGTTCAGCGATTGCGAGGAGTTAGACACGAGTTTCTGATTCGGATGAACTGGAGACGAAATATATCAGAATTGAACATCACAGGTTCAAGGATTACTATAGTTAGATCCGAGTTTCTGATTCGGATGAACTGGAGATGAAATATATATCATAATTGCACATCACTGTAGTTGCAGGATATCCCACAACTACACCCTCATGAGATTCTATTAATTTGATTTGATGATCTAATTTATTTGATATTAAAATGAAGATTAAGGTACTAAAATTGTAAAAGAGACACAACAATTTTTACATGGTTCAATCATTGTGATCTACATCCATGGTTCTTCACTAGTGATTGTATATAATTACATGATTTTACAATTGAGACTCCATTAAAGAATATTTGGAGCTCTAGATTTTGGGAATAAGATCATCGAAAATAAGTCTCTCTCTCTCTACAAAATTCTAACTTCAAATGTCTCTCCAAAATCTATTCTCAAAAGAACCCCCTTTCTCTTATGCCTAAATGGCTATTTATGTGATTTTACATAAAAAATGACAGTTGTGTTGTCCCTCATTTCGGATCTAAAATATGTCATGCGAGTCTTAGCAACCTTGCTTTCATAAAGATGTCTTTTCTCTACGAATTTGCAAGCTATAATTTGTTTCGTGGTTAATTATTTGCAAGCATAATAATGCTGCGAGATTCTGCTCCTATATTTTGCCTCTTTTTTCTTGAATATTGCTTGAAGAGCGATCTTCGGGAAAAAAACTAGTTGTTGTAGCTGTTGAAGTAGTCTTTGATTTTCGTTGATAAAGGAACGAGCGAAAGAATAATGGACTGGAAAAGTATATACTTGCCTCTATTCTTTTGCGAAATCCCGGAATGTTGCGAAGTATAAGAAGTATGAAATATCCTTGATGAAGTATAAGAAATATAAAATATCCTTGAAGAAGTATAAGAAGTACTCAATCCTCGAAATATATAAGAAGTATGAAGTATCCGTCCTTCATTTCGAATAAAATTGCCTCTGTTCTTGCAAAGTTATTATTCCATTTTTGGTGAGGATTCTTGTCGAGAAGATAAAGAATCATAAAATATTTTCTTGGGCATCCATAGTTGCCTTTATTCTTTATCTGTGAGAGTAGAATCCTTGAGAAAATGTTGAATGAACGAATTGTTTCTTTATTCTTATCTTGCCTCTGCCTCATGCGATAATCTCTTTAATAAAATAATCACATTCTTAAAATTCTGAATACTAAGAATGATCTGGCTAAATTCGAATATTCTGCTAGATTCGAGCATTCTTTAAAATTACGAGTAATTCTACAATTTGTAAAGTTCTCTGCGAATTTCTAAAGTTCTGTGAAATTATAAAATATTAAATATGCGAATAATGTTCTTGCGAATAGTGTTACGAATAGTGTTGCGAATTTCTGAATATTTTTGTGAAGTTCTGAATATTCTGTAAAGTTATGTAAAATACTTGTGTGAATATAATGCTTATGTTATGAAATGTGTATGCGATGCTTATGCCATGAAATGCTTATGCAATGCTTTTATGATGCGAGTATGATGCTTGTATGATGAGAATGCTTATCTATTGCAATGTACGTAGTTGCAGGAATTCCCACACTACACCCTATTCAAGAATTTATCAATATTTATGACATAATTTGAAGATTAAAGACACTTTTTCTTTAA
>JAJJWX010000864.1:0-162368 GCA_023529315.1 Papaver bracteatum
TCCTAAAATTACCAAATTACTGAACATATATAGCTAATATCACAGAATCTAGGAGGACTGATGTCCCCACTAGATCGCTAGTAGATCCGTCCCTGGCTATGAGCAGCATCTCCACTGCCACCATCAGATTAAAGACAATAAATCGACCAAATTAAGAATTTTTTATTTCATTAATCTCAATCAAAACACCAAACCAACCAACAAACACAACCATTCAAATCACACAAAAAATATAGATCATTTCCTTTAAAAGGAATCTACCAAAAAAAATAAAAAAAATACAATAATTACAAATATTACAAATATTTCCTTTAGAGGCAATCTAAAGGATGTAAAAGAAAATGTAAAGAAGGTTAGGAAGAGAGATTAAGAGTTATGGAGAAACATGGTAGATTACCAGTTCAAAGTGAAGAGGGATTTCCGATGATATTCCTCTTAATTGCGTCTCTCTTTGGTATTTCGTCTTCCTTTTTTATCTCTTCTTCTTCATCTGTAACATCTACAAAGAGACGGATATGATACCCACCAATTAATGGTCCTTAGAAGTGTGATGGCGGCTAACTGTTGTGCATGGAGCCCATTAGTTTTGATTATCCATAAGCCGGTTAACTCATCATTAGCATAATTACTGATCATAAAATTTTATTATTCCATTTCAACATTTACATGGATGTATTGCATTTTTTGTCGTCATAGGGATGGAGAGGGGATGATAGGTGTTGATAGAGTACTTACAACCATGAAAAAGGAAGGTGACAGGATAATTTAATTAATTAGTTTGTTACTCCTATGTTTTATTTTATTAGTATTAAGTTGTGTTATGTAACATCAAATTGGCACGTGCATCGCAGGTACGTCTATGCTACTATCATATATCATATAAGAAAAACTCTCAAATTAAGAATCCTATTATTGGGGCTCTAGGGGAGAGTTTTTGGGGGCTAAGTTACTAAGTGGAGCCTAAATGTTATAGGGGGAGATCAGAATTATGTAAAAGTTCTAAAATACCCTTCATAATTTTAATTTATTCCCCTTATACCCTCTCATTAACTACCTAATCTAATTTAAAAAAAAAATGAAAAAAACGGACGAAACATTAAAAGAAAAAAAAACCCACCCCTTTCTTTTTATTCTTCATTCCTCTTCTTCTTCTTCTTCTTCTTTCCTTCTTCTTCTTCTCTTCTTCCATTGAAAATTGTTCAATGATTAATCGTCGATTCAAAAAAAAAAAATCGTCGTTGGTTAACCACATTCTATATATAAAACCATGAAACCTAAGGAAAATTTAGGTTAATCTTCATCGAATCAAACTCCTACTGAAGCAGAGAAAGCAACTTCATCAACTGAAGATGAAACTGAAGATCAAGAGAAAGTGAATGAAGGAGTTCCAGAAGCCGCGGAGTCTCCTGACATGACAACAATAGGGTATGAATTCAAAAACCCAATCTTTATTTAAGCGTTTCGTTGATTAATCAGTTGGTTTCGAAAATTTTAGGTCTGAAAAAACGGTTTCTGAAAATGCTTACGGCTGGGAGTTCTTGTATTCCCAGCCGTATATAGGTATAACGGTTGGGAATTTTCGACTTCCTAGCCGTTTATAAGTTACATGGTTGGGATATATAAGAAATCCTATCTGTAACCAGTCGTATATGGCTAGGATATTCCTAGACGTATATTCTCATGTGTTCATAATTTTTTAGCTGTTGTATTATTACGTCTCGGTTTTCACAACCGTAGATTTATTTCCTGACCGTAATATCTAGCTTCCTAGACGTGTTTACATTACGTCTTGGAATTTCCTAGCCGTATTTCATGGTAACCTTTGGCCCAACGCCAAAACCCTTGTTTTGGCCACGCCTAAACCGTTCCAAGGCATGCCGACCATGCCACATGTGCCAATGGCATACCGTGTCAGCCACCTTATCACGCCATACCATGTTGGCCTTACCTATGCGGCTACCAAAATAAAGGCCTGCAACAATCAACGAACATCTCTCCATCTAATATGCAAATCTTAGCCGTCCAAAGTCACCAACCAACGCATGGTAACCTTTGGCCCAACGCCAAAATCCTAGTTTTGGCCACGCCTAAATCGCGCCAAGGAATGCCGACCATGCCACATGTGCCAATGGCATACTGTGCCAGCCACCTTGTGCGCCATACCGTGTTGGCCTTCCCCGTGCGGCTACCAAAAAAAATGCCTCCAACAGTCAACGACCATCTTTCCATCTAAGATGCAAATCTTAGCCGTCCAAGGTTACCAACCAACGCATGGTAACCTTTGGCCCAAAAACCTAGTTTTGGTCACGCCAAGGCATGCTGACCATGCCGCATATGCCAATGGCATGTCGTGCCAGACACCTTGTCGCGCCTAACCCATACCATGCCGGCCTTCCCTTTACGACTTCCAAAACGAAGGCCTGCAACAATCAACGGCCACTTTTTCATCTAAAGTGTAGATCTTAGCCGTCCAAGGTTACCATCTAACACATGTCAACCTTTGGCCCTAGTTTGGTCACGCCTAAACAAAGCCAAAACCCTAACTTTTGGCCGCACCTAAACTAGGCCATATTAAATCCATGATGATCATGCCTCCATGCCACTGGCTATCAAGCGAATGGTTGCAATGATCAACGACTACCTTTCCTCTTAAGATGCAAAATATCGACCGTCGAAGGTCACCACGCAAGTCTCCCAAGATCAACTTGCTAGACAACAAATGTGCTACATGTTTTCCACAAAATATTCGAGACATTAACGCATGTCACAAACTAGGGGATGATCATTGGGTATTGGTTTGGCGGTTTACAGCGTGTGGCATACACTACGCCCGTTATAAGAGAGTGTCATAAGGATGAAGCGGTTAGTAAACACAGGGAGTTATGGTGAAAAACTTTCTTTTATAGAACATCAATTCCAGGCGTTACCGGTTACCACCTCCTCTCATTTACTCACCCTCTTTCTATTTCTTAATGAGACCAGAGTACGTTTCACTTCCACTTGTATAAATAGGTCTTACCTATTTCCACCGAAAAAAAAGTTCTGATCAGGAGCATACAACACTCAGAAAACATTTGCTAGCTTTATATATGTTAGCTTCCCACTTTCTGATACAAGTCGTAAAGCAACTACTCTTACAGAATCAACTATTCTGGTCTCAACAGTTTCTTCGCTTCCCTCCCCAAAACCAACCCTTCTCCTATACTTTGTGACCGAAGAAATTATGGAACGGACATTTCTTGGTTTAAGCTGGATTTATACAGATTGATATCTCAAATATAAAGTACTCCCTTGCAGTATATTGTTTAGGGTTTAAATTCGTTTCTCACCCACACACCCGAAACTACTGAAATCAGCAGAAACTGTTTTCTCCCTCAAATAATAACTATACGACTTTTGTCTCAAATAAGAGATAGAGTAGATAGAATTTTGAGTGATAGATGAATTCAAGTCTCCACGTACCTTTTGTAGATGGAGTTCCACAAGCTCTCCTTAGTAGTTCTTCGTCTTCATTCGATGAACGACGAGAATTCTAATGCTCAACTACACTTTATATCCTAATTCGAGACTTAGCTATAAGTAGACTAGAAATCAAAACTTATAGTTTTGACAACTAAACTTGACAACAAGCTTGAGATAGCAACGCTAGCGCGTTTGACCTAGCAGTGCTCTAACAAGACTTCCTTGAGCACGTGCTAAATACGAATATGTGTAACATACTAACTCTGGATTATAACCACCATAACATAAACATATATTAGAAGTACCCCTTAGATACCATAATATCCATTTCACTTCTTCCCAATGTTCCACACCAATATTGGTTAGAAATTTTCTTACCACTCCAACTGCATAAGCTATCTCTGACCTTGTACAAAAACTAACAACTGCGGATTCATAAGGAATTTCATCCATCTTTCATTTCTTAATATCATTCACAGGATATTGATCATGAGTTAATTTAAAATGGTTTGGAAGTGGAAAACTTACGACTCATCGTATCCGTTGATCTGCACTGACACCTTTCGAGCTTTCTTGATGCTTTAACTTCTTGTTCCTATCACGAGAGAGTTGCATGCCAAGAATACACATTGATGCACCCAAGTATTTCATAGCAAAAGACTTACTCAAATATGACTTCAACCTATCAATATTCTTCTTATCTTTGCAATAATCAACATGTCATCAACATAAATCAAAAGAATAAGAAAGTCACCATCAACAATTTTTTGAATAAATATACAATGATCTGAAGCTGCTCTCTTGTACCTTCGTTCCTTCATGAACGATTTAAACTTCTTGTACCATCTTTTAGGAGCTAGATTCAAACTATATACACTCTTCTTTAGCAGTCACTCCATATGTTTTTTTCCTTTGACTTCAAAACCCTCGGGAGTGCCATACAAACATCTTTCTACAACTTACCGTGAAGAAACGCTGTCTTGACATTTAATTATCATATCTCAAGATCCAAACTAGATGCTAATGCCAAGACAACCTGAATAGAAGGAAATCTTACCATTGGTGATAAAATATCGTTAAAGTCTACACTCTTTCTCTGCTCATAACCCTTCACAACTAAGCGTCCTTTGTTCCTTGGCTGTAAGTTACCATATGCAGTATTGATTTTGTATACCCACTTGTTCTTCAGAATTTTCTTGTTCTATAACTTTTGAACCAACTCAAAAGTGTCATTTTCATCTAAAGAGCTCACATCTTGTTTTATAGAATTCAACCACTCTGACTTTTAGGAACATTGAGAGTTTCTTCATAAGACTTTGGTTCACCTGCATCTGTGAGCATCATATACTCATGTGATGTATACTTTGTTGAAGGTAACCTAGGTCTGATGGATCTTCTCAACTCATATTCTGGTTATTGTTGCACTTATTCCTCAACATCACCCACTGGAATATCTTCATGATTGCGTTCTTCTTCTTCATTACCATTACCATCATCATCATATTGTTCAAGAAAAGGGGAAACTGGATTTGGCTCTGAGGTCATGTCTTCTTGAAGTTTTGGGATCTCGATCTTCACAAAGTCTTCAATAGTTTGATCTTCAAGAAATACTGCATCTCTACTTATGATAGCCTTCTCTTGTCAACTGGACCCAAAATATGTAACCAAACTTCTCTATCTCATATCTTAGGAACACATACTGCTTCACTTTGTCATCAAGATTTGATCTATGGTATTTTGAGATATGAACAAATTCCTTGTAACCAAACACTCGTAAGTGATAATAAGTAGGCTCTTTATCTCTCTGTACCTTCTTTGCTACTTATCCATCTAGCGATCTTGAAGGATATTGATTGATAAAGTATACAACAACATTCATTGCTTCACCCCAAAAATGCTTCTGCAACTTGGAATGAGATGACATGCACCTAATTCTCTCCGAGAATAGTGCGGTTCTGCATCCTTCATATGGCTCCGTTATATTGTAGGTCTTGAGGAGCTGATTGCTCGTAGTGTACCCATGCTCTTGAAATACCCTTCAAGTGGCTTGATGTACCTCTCACATTGTAGAATGAAGAAACTTAGGTTTCTACCTATTTCTCTTTCCTCTCTAATGATGACTTATCTTGAACATAGGGACAACATCATTTTTGATCTTGATTGCATATGACCAAACCTTCCTTGAAGCATCATCTAAAAAAATTTCGCTACCAAGTGTTTTGACCCTTAAAGGTCCACACACATAAGAATGAACAACATCAATAATACTAGAATTTTGCTTTGGTAAATCTTTATGAAAAGAAAATTTAGTCTTTCAACTCAAGCAATAAGTGCACTTACCCAATTGCATACCTTTATTATTTGGCAAGACTTGTCTTTTGGTGAGGATTTGAATTCCCTTCTCACTATGATGACCAAGTCTTTATGCCACTGCTCAGAGGTTGAATATTTTTCAAAAAAATTCAACTCACATTTCAATACCTTAATTTGTGTTTTATACAATGTGCCACATTTCTTGCCTCTTGCAATAACCATAGATCCCTTGGTTATCTTTTATTTTCGATCACTTAAGTGATTAAATTCAAACAAAAATCTCATACATAATCAGGTTTTCATCTAACGGTGAATATTGAATGCTTTGTTACTAAGGTAACATTGATTGCAAACCTTGATTTGAAAGACTATATAAGGGAGCACTCTAGCAACTGGGAAACCTAATCCCCACACATTCTGTGTGATACTAGTTTGCTAATCTAGAGTCGATTCTCCTTTAACCTTTGGTTTTCTTCTTCTAAAACCAGGTTAACGACTTAAAGACTTCATTGGGATTGTGATGGACGATACTACTTTTCTTGTAGTTGTGTGATCTAATCTTGTTGTTTCTATCGTACGAGTACAATTGTAATAATTTGCTTGAGATTTCTATCTCTGATAGGCAAGATATACAAGTAGTTACAAACATCTTCATCTCATTATTTGTAACTACACAATATATTTTTTCGCTGCGTCGATTAAGACTATTGTGAGGTGATTGATAAAACTGAGATGTTCTTCAAGAATATAAGTCTGGTTTTATTGATTGGTTCCTATTCACCTTGATTATCAAAAGACAGAACAAAACTCATAGGTTTATTAGGTAGGAGGCGAATTTATCTATCTTGTAGATTACTACGTGTGAGATAGATTTGTTTATTGAAGTCTTCATCTTTGGGTGGTAGCAACTCTTGGTTTGGGTGAGATTAGCTAAGGGAATCAAATTAGGTATCCTGCTTTGGGATCAAGGCGTAGAGCATAAGCGTACCTTGGATCGGTGTGAGATTGATTGGGGTTCAGCTTCGGTCGGGAAGTTAATTTAAAGTAGGCTAGAGTCGTAGCGACAGCCACATTATATGTTTAATCTGGTTAGGTCCAGGTTTTCTTGCATTTGAGGTTTCCTCGTTAACAAAATTACGATGTCTGTGTTATTTCTTTTAGAATTATATTTTTATATAATTGAAGTATCTGGTATGGTTCAAATCAATTAGAATATCCGACCATTATTAGTTTTTGATTTAAAATGATTGACACTTGGATATTGGTCTTTGGTACCATCCAAGTTATCTCTCTTTGATTAGACTCGCGAATTATATTTGCTTGAGTAAATCAAATCGAGAGATTGAGATAATAACTCCTTGAGATATTTTCTATTGATTGAGTCTAGTTGATTTTCTAGAAAACAACTCGGAGTTTTCCATACAGATTGCTAATTGAAATATTGGGTGAGGTTGTTAGACCCCGGCTTTTTCAGGGAGTTGGGTAGAACTCATGGCCTTGGAGAAAGACACACACTTTCCAGGCAAATAAGCAATGCAGTTCAAAGAAGTATTTGGAGACATATTGGCTTTGAAGTTATGGCACATGGACATCTAATAGGTTAGATATGTTATGTCCAAAAAGATAGTTAGTCACAATTTTGTAAAATGGGTTGTGCAACTCAATAGTTTTGTTTAAACCAATTAGGCAAAGAAAACTTGTCATTTCAGTTCGAGTATGCAACATGGAATAAGTATAAAGAGTTTATACTTGGTGGCCACATTCAGAGAAACGAGTTCTTGAATGTTGCTTGCATAAACTGAGTTTGGCGAGGCATGAAGTGTTGAATTCGGGTGTCTCATGTGAGGAGAACCCCTATGAAATTTGTGACATGCTTAACAAGCTCATGAGAACTACAGTTCAAGGCGTGGGCCGGCAAAACTATTAAAAATGAAGCCAAGTTATTTATAAGTCCTTGTCATGTTGAGTTAGATGGAAAAGGCAAAGTCGGGAGGCGAAATACTGTGGAAATGATCGTAGTGATCTATTGGAGAAGAATCATTTAGTGCGTACACTTAGGCATAAATGATTCAAGGCGAAATTCATGGATAAAAGGGAGTTGGCAAAGAAGAATTTCATATTTGCATTTGGGTATTAATGCATGATTTGAGTAGCAGCGTAAGCGTAGTGCACGATACCGAGAAGTGGCTCAAGTATATGAGATCAATGGCAAAGAAGTAAATTTAAGTGATGCGGATACAATCAGAAGTGTAAAATTGTCTTAGAGATTAGTTAAGGAGAGTACGTCCGAGTTTCAGAAAGGGTTCTGAAAGCACATAAATCAAAGTTAAGACGAGTATGATATTCATACTAGGTCGTTTTTAACGAGGGCATTGAACGGATTATCTGGGGGAGGTCTATAATCTATCCTGCAAGTAAGCATAATGATTATGCATCATAGAGTTGGAGACCAAGTTAGTATTCAGCCGTAGCGGCCAATTGCAAATCCATAATAGTGCATTGCAAAACCATAATAGCAGTATAGTGTATGGACCGTCATGCACTAAAATAGTGGCACCCTGCAGGGCCAATGAAGCGCAAAGGTAGCGCTATATTGTAAAGACATTTGGCTAAGGAATGAAGCTTATTAGATGACACAATAAGGCTTCATTAAGGGAAAGGAACGACGAGGCCAAAGTTATAGATGAAACATGTGATGTTGGCATTAAGGCATATCCGTGGAATTGAGTTTGCCCAAACTCAAGGATGATGCAAGAAGATAGAATAGATTAAGAGTTGGTCTATGGCATTAGTTCAAGGTTGGCCAAATCTTGGACAATGCAAACAAGTTAGTAATGCAAGTGTTTCATTGTTGTTGTCAATCTAATTGGCGGCGTGAAGCATATATGACGCATGAGTAACTAGAGTGAGATTAAGAAGTCGGCCTTGACAATTAAAGAATAAAGAGTGTCCGTGCATTAGCTTAGAGAGAAAAGCATATAGGTCCAAGAGGGTTGAACATTGGAGCATGGCAGAATCCAGTATGGCGCAACAAGTGGTGCAATATAGCTCAAGTGACGGTTTCGAGTTAGTTACGAGCTTCACAAGCATGCCAATGACGCGTGATGAATTATAACGGTTATAAAGGAGTTTATAAGCGTGGGAGAAAAGTTCTAACTGCTAGATAACATGTATTGGATGATTGGCGCAAGTTAGAAGAGAACTGGCCAGTTGGCACAGTTATTGGCGGTTACAGAATTGCTTCATGGGACAGATGGATGTCCCATGCGTGTACAACGGTTGTGCACGGTTTGGCCAAGTAAAGCTTTTGTATAAATAGTCCAAAGGCATGGAAAATATGGCAGTATAGCATATGTGATAGTAAGGCTTGCATACGTGAGTGTGAGACTCAAAATAGGAGAGTTTTTGTAAGGCTAAGGCTTGGTTTAAAGAAAACAAGTCTGTGTAAGTCCCTAAATGGGCAAGTTTTGTATTTTTCCCCTTTTGATGTCATACAAATAATTGATTGTGTCATGTTTTAAGTGTTCTTGGTTGGCTAATTGTTGTTAACAAAGTATGGCAAAGATTGAATGCATTACGGGGTGCATTTGATGAGTTTAAGTGAAGAGAAAGAATGTTAAAGACTTCCGCTAAAGAATTGTTGAGTTGGTTGTTTGCATTGGTGCAAACTCATAAGGATGAAGTGTAGGTGGGTGAAATTTTATTCACAGAACCACTGTGCTGCTGGGTTACACTTTCGCAGAAAATCATCTGGGGAGTTTGAAGGCGTGACAGCATGCCACTACATGGTACCTTCTTGTTTGGTGTCTTTGAATTTGTATTTGTACTTGTTCCCTGGTTTGATCGGACATTGGGTTGCATATTATGATCCATCTGCCCATGCACTAAATAGCTGAAATATTCCATGACTGAACCAATATAGTTCGCAAAAGAACCTGAATACAGTAATTTATTTGTCAAGGCGATAGAACAAACTACATGACGAAACTACTGTTTCTTTTTATTGAATTTACATACCAGTGGATGGTGACATCGTAGGGAGACTTGTTAAAAACATGAACAATAAGTGTATCACCTTCATTTACTAGTATTGTAGGACCGGGGAGACTACCATTCACTGCTACAATAGTGCGTTCTTGACATATCTTCCTCGTAGTCATGTTGGCCACCTGAATTTATAAGTTTCATAACTCCAAATCACAAAAAAGGAGACCATATATATCAACATAAGGTCAAATTAGTGAAATCTAATTAGAAACGCGACTATTATGCGTTTTAAAAAGATGAGAACTTACATGGAAAGTGTGCTCGACAACTTTAGAATAAATCATAGATGAAGAACAAGCCAAAGTGATTATAAGAACGTATACAAATGGGACGAAACATAATTGTCGTCCCATGCTTAATTTTGAGTGCAAAGAAAAAATTAATCAAGAAGAAGAAAAAAATGACGAAGATGAAGAAGCTGAAGATCCTCTTGTTCTGTTGTTTTATAGGAAGAATGCATGGACGAAGTAAAATGTGATATCTTAAGATTTTTGTTAAAGGGATAACAAAAGCGGATCCGAGAAGAGAAAAATTGTAGTCAACTCATCAATTATAACCTTTCTGGTATATTTTTCTCACTAGGACCAAACAGTCCCTCCTAAGAGCAACCACAGTGGACGATCAAACCTATAAATATGGTCCAGAACAGAGACACAGTGGTACGGACTAAAGAGTAAAAGTTGGACCAAAAACAAATCCCGGACTATATTAGGTCTAGGACCAAGACCAAGACCAAAATAAAATAAAATGGATATTTCTTTGTTTTTGTCCTAGTTTTTATTACGGAGTTTGATCAACTAATCTGAAAGAACCACATCCAAACCGGAAGTGATACACTCATTGCCGGGTGGATCCCACGGTGTATACCGACTGAGAGAATGGAGTGGCCCCCTAATCCGACGTGTCCCACCCCTCTCTCAGTCGGTATATCTCGCGAGATTTAACTCGGGGGATATAAACCATTTCCGCATCCAAAATAAGGAATCGTTCAGAAATATATTTTTGAAGTGATTATAATAAAATCATTAGTGTTGTTGAAGACTGTGAGAGACGGACTCCAAATTTATAGATGTTAACCATCTATGTCCTCCCATATTGACTCTAAGAGTATTCAGTACGCGTATGAATAGTGCCAAACGGATACTCAGTACGCGTATTAGTCAACTCGTTGACTTGGCCAAAAACGGGTACTTAGTAAACGTTTCATAGGTTTTGAGACACATAACTCGTTTCAGTCGACCATTTCTTCTTCTTCCCTAAAATTCATCCTCTCAAAACCCTTCTTACCCCATTTCGATTTTCATGTAGATTCATTGCGATTAGTGATCTTAGATTGAAAGGGTTTGATGGTTAGTACAAGGTGAAACAAATCTCTTCTTCAATTTCGAATTTCATCCAAAAAATCATCTAAGGTGAGTGATTCTAATGTTAGGGTTTTTAAATTAATTTGATTCTAGTTTTTATGAAATTGTGGATACTAGGTTGGTTGGATATGTAGTATGCAATTCAATAACGTTATGAAAACATATATTAAGTGAAAAATGCTTGATTATTTGTTGTGTGTAGTTGCAGGAAATCCTACAACACACCCCTTATCATATCTTGATATTAATTTCTAGATCTACATATAAAAATGGTAGTAAAATTTCTAAAATTATAAACGGACACCAAGATTTTTTACATGGTTCGATCAATTTGATCTACATCCATGATTCTTCACTATGATTGTTAAAATTTACATTTGATTTTACATTTGATAATCTTCATTCATAGAATTCTAAATCTAGTTTTGGGGAAGAAGATGATAAAGAAAAATACATTATCTCTCTAAAAATTTCTTTACCAAAATATTTCTCTCTCCTGCTCTTCTCTTTATATAGGTATCTTCATGGTGGGTGACAGCTCATATTCAACTTATATTTCCCATTTTTTAGGATTTTTGCTATGCTCCTTGCAGGCTCTGCTATGCTCCTCGCAGGATCTGCTATCGTGCTCGCAGGATCTGCTATTGTGCTCGCGAGACTCTTCTATAACCACAAAATCTTCATTTCTTATTTTTTTTCCCGCGAGCATTCTCTCCAAGTACAAAATCTTCACATCTTTCTCATGTTTTAGGCTGTCGTTGTTTATTACATCATTCTTTAAACTACTTTGTGACACTCGCGAAATGTTGTTGAAGAGTTTTCGGTGACGCTTACATAAGTGTCGTTAATATCTCGTGAATATAATTGTGGCGATATCCTGGTCCTACATCTTGCCTCTTTTTTCTTGTATATTGCTTGAAAAGTAATCTTTAAGAAAAAATCTGTTATTGTAGTAGTCTTTGATATTTGTTGATGAAGGAATGAGCGAAAGAATACTAGACTTGAAAAGTACGTACTTTCCTCTATTCTTTTGTGAAGTTCCATATCTTTACTAAGTAAATAAGAAGTATTAACTCTTGAAGTATTCGAAGTATGAAGTATCCTTGAAGAAATATAAGAAG
The DNA here is from genome assembly GCA_023529315.1 of Papaver bracteatum. Classification (NCBI taxonomy): domain Eukaryota; kingdom Viridiplantae; phylum Streptophyta; class Magnoliopsida; order Ranunculales; family Papaveraceae; genus Papaver; species Papaver bracteatum. The sequence continues at coordinate 12,308 of JAJJWX010000864.1, forward strand.
TACTCAATCCTCAGAAAATAAGAAGTATTCGTCCTTGAATGAAAATCATAAGTATTGCCTCTGTTCATGCGAAATTATTACTTCATTTTTGGTGAAAATCCCTGTCCATTTTGGAAATGATTCTTGCCGAGAAGATAAAGAACATAAAATGTTTTCTTGGTAATCCATAGTTGCCTCTGTTCTTTATCTATGGAGGTAGAATCCTTGAGAAAATGTTAAATGAACGAATTATTTCTTTATTCTTGTCTTGCCTCTGCCACATGCGATAAAATAATCATATTCTGCTAAATAATCACATTTCCTGCGAAGTTATTGAATAGTTTGCGAGGTGATGAATGAGTTTGTAAGTTTCTGAATGTGTCTGGAAGATTCTAAATGTATCTGCGAGTTTCTGAATGTGTCTGCGAGTTTATGAATAACCCTGCGAAATTATGAATAGTGTTCCTGAAATATCACAGCGAGATTGTGAATACCGGCGTGAATAATGCTGTGATGAATAGTGTTGCGATGAATAGTGTTGCGATGAATAATGCTGCGGTGAATAGTGCTGCGAGATTGTAGACAATCCTCTTGAGAGACTCTGAATAATATTTCTGAGAAATTCTGAACAATATTTCTGAGAGATTCTGAATAGTATTTCTGAGAGATTCTAAATAGTACTTGATATCTCTCTTGCGATGAACAAATCTTTCCTGCATTCTTAAAAGAAAATAATTAATGTTTGAGATTATTTTATTGGTCTTATTTTTCTTTCCTAGTTAAAGGTCTTATTTTGCCAATTTTTCTTTTGTATTTGCGACAAAATCGCAGGATATCTTCACATTTGCATGTAAAAACCCATTGATCTTTCCTTATCCACATTTTTTCAACATCTCTGCGACAATATGATAAGTTCAAGCTCCCTTGCGAGAACTACATCTTATGACATTGTCGTCTTGCGATGAAATCGCAGGACGTCTTTACACTTTCATGTAAAAACCCATTGATCTCATCTTATCTTTTTTCTCTTATGGATTGTTGCCTCTGTATATTTTTTGTCACGCGACAATATGACAGGCCTAAATGCTCTTGCGAGCATAAAGCCCCATGACATTGTCGTATTTAAACACTTATCAGCTCCCTAATGGAGGGTGCCGCCCTTATATTCCCCCTGGTTGCCCCTTCAAGGAGGGCACATCGGCTATACAAGACTAGCTCCTCCCATTTGGATTTACCAACAACCAGTTGTTTTCACAGCCTCTTGTCCTTTATGCCTATATGTCTTATAGTTACAAGACTACACCCTAAGTGGGGTTTTCTTCAGGCCAAGTGCATCATAGCCAAGACTTACCAAGAATGGCCAGGATAGGTTCGTCCGTCCCGGGCACTCTTGGCTCAACCGTGTTCCTCGGCGCCTTGGTCATACTCTGCACCTCTTAGAAGAGACCCTTGGTCGTCAAACCAGGGTATAACCTTATATAGTTGGAAATCCAAGGTACCTCTCCTGGATAGGTATCTCAAAGAGATGGACCCCTTTCTCTCCATGGCTCAGGATCCAGCGGCGGTATAACCTTACCCCAGCCATGCAATCGATACCCCTTATATGACGCACTATTAGGTCTTACATTTGCCTCTTGCGAAATTTTATTCGCGAACTAGGGTGCACGCCATAAAGGTTCGTCCCATTCTTATGTCTCTGCGAAATTGTATTCGTGTTTCTCGCATTATTTTCGCGTTTCTTCATTCTTTCATTTCTGTCAATTATTTCATTTCTGCCATTTCTTATTTCATTCTCATAATCATATTTGAAGTAAATATTCTTTAAAATCTTTTGAAATCTTAGAAATATTCTTTGAAATCTTGCGATTGTATCGCATTGGTAAATCAAGAATCTCTTTCTGTAAAAGAAATATTCTAAAGAAATCTTTGAAATCTTGTGATTGTATCGAGTTTTTAAATCAAAAATCTTGAAAAGAAATTTTCTAGAGAAATATATAAATTGAAGGTTCTCGGTTTTTTGTATTTTTGAAGTCTTTGTAATCTTATGAGGAATATCGCTTTTTGGAAATTAAGTCAAATTTTTTGAAATCTTAGAAATCTAACACGATAATTTCATTTTCTGTAATCTTTGAATTTTTTTGAAATCTATAAAATTTTTGCGATGATTTCACCTTTTGTAATCTTTTATAATCTTTGAAATCTTGCGATTTTGTCATTTTTTGTAAATTTAATAAAAAAATCTTTTATTTGCGGTAAGTAAAATGTTCTAGGAAAGGGTACTTAGCTCTTATGTGAGTTGTCTGAACGTCTCGCAGCAAAAAGAAGAGTGAGAGATGAGACTTGAACCCTTGACCTGTCTCTTGCATTTTATCGCAAAAAACCAACTATGCTAGCCCTCTCTTGCGAATTTATCTAAGATCTTACGATGTAATCAAAGTTTATCTGTTCGAGAGACAATTATGTAGAAATTTCGCATATTAAAAATAAACTTGCGAAAAGCAAGAATTGATCCCGCAATCTGTTGCTTGCATTCATGACTCCAAACCAACTGTGCTTGTTCTCTTTCTTGCGAAATTTATCTGCGAAATAATCAGAGGCTGACTTGCGAATTTCACATAACAAAAATAAACTTGTGAGAAGCAAGAATTGATCCCACGATCTGCTGCTTTCATTCTATTTTTTCACCCTCTGTAAAAAGAAGAAAATTATGCTCTCAGGAAAATTCGAACTTGTGACTACAATCTCCCATACTGTTCTCTAGACCATCTGTTCAAGAACCTCTCTGCGAAACTAACGCAAAACTTTTTTCCTTATTCTTTTACTCGCCAATGAAAATGCGAAGAAAATTAAAAATATGAGTCTCTGCGAATTCGAACCCACCACCTCTTGTTTGTTCTTTGAACCTTGAACCATCTGTTCTAATGTTTCTTTGCGATATCTTCGTGTAACACTTATTACTTGTTCTTTTATTTGTCCTTGGTATTTAATCAAAAATATGCGAAAATATCGCAGTTAGGAAGAATCGATCCTGCGACCTTAAACTTATATGTTTCTGGTTTGACCAACTGTACTATCTTCAACTTGTGAAAGAGTGGCGAGATTCTCGTGACTTATTATTTTTAGTTCTCTTTGGTTCTTTCTATTCTCTTTTCTAGCCATGCTATTTTATCTTTCTTTCTTGCGAGAGTTCATTCCCTACGAGCAATCACTATGAGTAATGCAAGTTTTATATCAATCTTCATAAAATTGAAAACAAGGATAATCATCAATTTTATTTTTATTTTTTATTTTTAAAATCGCATAACTTAAAAATTACGTTTTTTTTTTTTTTTTTTTGAATATGAAATTAGAAAAGAGAAGAGATTTTGTCCTGTAGAATTATTTGTTGGTGTAACTTCATTTGATTTCTTCGCGATTGTTGATGAAGTACTTGGTGAATAAATCATTAGTCTTCTTCTTTTATCCACTGTGATGTCTTTGTCCTTTGTGTTTTTTTTTTCCATTGGAATCTAAATTGTTGGTGTTGGTTTGATCCATTTATTCGCTGACGTTGTTTATTGATAGGTTGGTGGATGCATCTTATCGCAAAAGGGAAATTTCACTGGATCTTTTGATTCCTGCATCTTTGACTTCAATCACAAAAATCATGTTCACATTAGTTGTTTATACGATCAAAATTATGATTGAATTCAAGTTTATGGACGTAAATTTATGATCAAAACACTTTTGAATTCAAAATATCAACTAAACAGCAGTTTTTATGAAAAACAAAGATTAATAATCTAAAATTCAAAATCTTCCAGATCTATATTATGAACATATAATTTAATAAGGTAATAAAGAATTTGTCATGTTTGAACAATTAATTGATCCAAATTCATTAGATTTCTCCTTGCGAAGAATGAAAACTTTCAATGATTTTTTTTTTTTTTTTTTTTTACGAAATGTAAATCTCTAATCAACAGAAAATTTCGAAAATTTTCATTTTTAGAGATCCATTAAACAGATTTGTAAAACGAGGTTTGGTTACTACAAATTCGTAACAAAAACATTTTTAGATTCAAAACTTCCCCAATAAATCAAATTTCTACAAAAAGCAAAGTTTAGGTTTTATAAAAAAAACTATTTTCCAGTTTTTATTTTGAAATTCCCAGATCCAAAAAATGAAACAAAGAATAAGAAAAGTGAGAAGAAATTTATCATTTTTGATAATTTGTTGACATAATTTTGCTGGTCTTTTCTTCAGCTGCCTCTTAATATATCTCCTTCTCTCTATTTGTTGTATAATCATGAGCTTTCGTTGTAGCTTCCATATTTGATCTTGAAGTTTTTTGGATCCAGTGAGATCCAATTCTAATGATAGCCAATTTCTTTGAATCTTCTTCAATTTGTCAAGTAGTTTGTCCCTGTTTCTAGCGCCAAAATGTAGTTGCATGAAATCCTACAACACACCCCTTATCATATCTTGATATTAATTTCTATATCTACATATAAAAATGGTAGTAAAATTGCTAAAATTATAAACGGACACCAAGATTTTTTACATGGTTCGATCAATTTGATCTACATCCATGATTCTTCACTATGATTGTTAAAATTTACATTTGATTTTACATTTGATAATCTTCATTCATAGGAATTCTAAATCTAGTTTTTGGGGAAGAAGATGATAAAGAAAAATACATTCTCTCTCTAAAAATTTCTTTACCAAAATATTTCTCTCTCCTGCTCTTCTCTTTATATAGGTATCTTCATGGTGGGTGACATCTCATATTCAACTCATATTTCCCATTTTTTAGGATTTTTGATATGCTCCTTGCAGGATCTGCTATGCTCCTCACAGTCTCTGCTATCGTGCTCGCAGGATCTGCTATCGTGCTCGCAGGATCTCGCTATGTGTGCTCATGAGATAGCACATAACCACAAAATCTTCATTTCTTGTTTTTGTTCACATGAGCATTCTCTCCAACTACAAAATCTTCACATCTTTCTCATGTTTTAAAATTCGTTGTTTATTACGTCATTCTTTAAACTACTTTGTGACACTCGCGAAATGTTGTTGAAGAGTTTTCGGTGACTCTCGCAGAAGTGTCGTTAATCTCTCGTGAATATAATTGTGGCGATATTCTGGTCCTACATTGTGTGTCTTGATTTGTGTAGAATGAAATATTTCATGTAAATGCATATCAATGTAGAACCTTGATATACTTGTATTTATGTATGCTATACACAAATTGATATTGTATTTTTGGTTTGATAAGGTGCACAATGAGTCTAATGCGTTCTTATGTGAGATTCAAACATGGAATCTATTTAGATACCTCTAGTGATAGTGATGAAGAAGAGAAAGCTTTGCTTATGTTTACACAACTATGTTTGAATGAATGATTGCGTATTATTAGACAACCTGTACCAAAGGAGGTACAGACATGTAGTGTAATAACACGTGATCGAGTGTGGCATGATGCGAAAATAATGAATGATTATATTACGCCTGGAACCGGTTATACGTCTAGACAATTCAAACAACGTCTAGGCATGAGGGAAGACTTATTCGAGAAATTATTAGGAAAAATTCTTGAAGTGGATCCGGAATGGCATCAACGTCCGGATGAAACTGGTACTATGGGGAATTCCCCGCATATGAAATTAGTTGTCATGATAAAATGTTTATGCAAAAGTACGCCTGCTGATAGTGTTGATGATTACACTCGTAAGCAACTACAATATACAAGTATCTAAAAAGATTTTTCCACACCATTTGCATGACTTTTGGAGCAAGATATTTGCGTGAACCCACTCCTGAAGATGTTCAGAGGTTGCTAGCTGAGAATGCCGACCGAGGTTTTCCTGGAATGCTTGGTAGTGTTGATTATATGCAATGGCCATGGAAGAATTATCAGGTAGCTTGGAAAGGAACTTACCGGGGTAAAGATAAAGTGAGTAGTTTGGTATTAGAGGCAGTGGCATCATACGATTTGTGGTTTTGGCATGCCTTTTTTGGAATACCTGGATCAAACAACGATTTGAATGTGTTGGCACACTCACCCCTTTTTGATAACATGCTAAAGGGTGTAGCATGCACCTCCATGCAATTATGTCATCAACGGTCACCAATACAATATGGGTTATTTCTTAGCCGATGGTATCTATCCAAAGTTGACTACAATTGTACAAGATTTTTCTCAGACATTGGACATTCCCGACTATGTTAGGTTTAACAAGTATCAAATGGATAAAAGAAAGGATGTTGAGCGTGCTTTTGGAGTGCTTCAGGGTAAATTCAGAATTATCGGATCCCCTTATAAGTATTGGCACCAATCTGACTTGAATCTAATTATGAAATGTTATCTTATTTTACACAACATCATTATCGAGCATAAGCGTCGGGATATGGATTGGGGCAGGGTTGTTCCTGTTCCACTTCCGGAATCTAGCGTTAATGGTAGTGTATTTATGTCATCTCTGAAAACTTAGAACTGCACCTACAACTAAGAAATGATCTTGTCAAGCACATTATTGCACGTCCTGGTAGAGGAGGTGCGGCATGGGACTTGTCTAGTTTAAAGGGTTCAGATATGGAATACGTGGTACTTCCATCGTCAGAAGGAGATTATGATGATACATACTTAGAAGAAGAAGTTGTCTCAGGCCAAAACGAGAATGTGGCATTTTAGTATTATGGAGATTACAATAATAAAATTCCAACTGACTTTCAACATGGAGATGAACATGTTCATGGACACGGACATGTGGGAGACGAATATCAACATGATGGAGATGACAATGAGGATTCTGGTGATATGGAGGATTATGACGATGAAGAGGATTATTCTGAGGATAAGGAGGACGATGATGTGGGTATGTATGATGATGATGATAATGATTTTGAGGCATATGATGTATTTCACTGTTGTGTTTTAAGTTTTCCAATGTCACACACACTTGTAATAGCAAATTTTAGATTATTTTTGGGATTCACTTATGTTTGCAAATGATGAAGTTTAGATTTGGTGGCATATAGTTTACAATTACGATAATCCACGAAATTATTTTCACAGTATATGGATATGTATACATATCCGTGAAATCTATTTTTACAATATATGGATTAGTATACTTATCCGTAAAATCTTGTTCTACAGTGAATGGATAGGTATACGGTGCATGTATAAAGGATTCACAATCTCTTTAGCAATGAACACATTAGTTCGACCAACTCTGTTCTCCATCTTCAAAAAAGAAAAAATTATTTTTTTCCAAGTTGTTATCCACACCGCTGTTATTTCTTAATTATGGTGGGTTATAATCCGGAGGAAGACGAATTGATAGTTAGTTTATGGGTTGAAGTTCATCTAGAGAATGAAGAAGAAGATGAACAACTAAATAACACAAACCTTTTGGAGCAGTTGCTGCAAAGGTTGACTATACATAACGGGAATCCAAATGAATGTACGTTAAAGTATATGAAAACAAGGTTAAATGTTATAACTTCAGACATTAAAGTATATATAACGACACAGAGATCGTTATATCGTTATATTTATGGAGGGCTGCAGTACCTTAGAAAATCGTAAGAAACTTACTGGTTACCTATCAAACAATCTTTTGAGTATGTGTACTGAATTTTTGAATAATTTAATTGTAAATTGATATTTTTTTATTTTTTTTGTAGGAGCAACAGGCTTTGGAAAGTTACCAAAAAAAGAATGGGAAACCTTTTAGATTTTTTTAACTCCTATGTCATTTTGAAAAACATCTTCTCAGAGAATGACCCTTACGCCTTTGAAGATTCATCATCTGAATCATCAGATGAAGATTAAAGAATTAAAATGAAGATAGGTTTTGTGGATATATCTCTCTGTAAACACCCTCACGAGACATAACTCGTCCAATAGGTTTTGGTTTAAATGCTGGTTAAACGTGCTTAATGTAATCGTTAATCTGAATAAGAAAATTACTATTATTAGTTATTGAAGACGCATATTGGTAAATGTTCATGACATTCAAAAACTCACACATACTAATTATAAAATTTGACATTACATCAATTGATATTCGATTCAACTAAAACAACACTTATTCAGCCCATGCCACCGTTCCACATTCAAGGCATCTCCAGTAACGTTTTTCATATGTTTTTTTTTGCGATTGAACGGTGTGCATTTCCATAAAGAAATAACAACCCTCAATTTCACACGGAATCTCCTTGGTGCATTCAAACTCCACCTTACCTTTTAGTTTGAAGTTGTTGCAGAGTTCTTCAACTTTTTCTTGTTTGATTGCATCTTTCATTGCATCTTCATCTTCTGAATCTTCGACGCTGGATTACATCTTCATCTTCGGAATCTTCGACGCTGATTATACCCTCCCCCTTCAGAATATTCTTTTGCTTGCGTTGATAATATTGTTCTTCGTGTGGGGCTAAAACGACTAAGGTCCATACACATTATTGCATTGTCTTCATCTAAATGCATTTTTGTTGATGCATTTGATTAGTCTATTTTTGAAGCGTTTGCAAATTGATTTGATCTTCCATTTGATAACTCGGTTGTTGAGTATACCCCAAAAATTTTTGGTATTGGCATTCTTGTTCCATTCTAATTTTTCCTTCCTTGATCGTGTTTCCTTAAGATACTCCAAAATACTAGAACTTTGTTCATAGATCTTATCTTATTCCATCTTAACCGAAGATGTTCTATCATCATCTTCTCTATATATACCTTGCTCACAATCTTCTTCTGTCTGGATAATTTTTTTTCTTTCTTTGTTCCTATAGGACGTGCATTTTCCTTGTACTTCCAATGAGTTTCTCTATTGGGAAGAACTTCAGTACCATCTTCGACTGATACAAAGTTACCATGATTATCAAATAACTCACTGTTTTGGCTCACATCCAGTTCATAATCAAATCCAGAGACCTTTGCTCTAAACAATTCATAACATGCATCATACTTGAATGGTTGTCCTCTTTTTTCCTGAAATCGAAGGCGACCATCTCTTGTCTGAAAAATTATATAAAAATTAGGTTTATTCGTATTATCACCAACTATATGGAAAAACTTAAAAATTTAATAAAACTTACCAAATCTTCGTGGTTCGCACCGCTTTTGGTTTGCCGATATAGAGCATTAAGAATGGACACGAATTCTTTGACATCTTTTTTAATATGTCTCATCTTGAATTTTTAAAGCATCCTAATCTCTTTCATATGGATTTCCATTGCGTTGCGCAAAATTTCATGAATACATATCCAAAACATAGCAGTTTTTTGCGCGAAACCCACAATTTCGTCCATACTCACATAAATAAAAGCAGTAGTAAGATCAACCTCTTCTTGTGTGATATAATTAAGTACCATTTTGAATGAAACTAAGATAAAAAAAAAATAGTGGTAGAATAAATCTAAAAACCAAAGACGTATATTAAGATGAAGAGAGAATAAATCAATTGATGTAAGAAGGAGAAAATAAGAAATCAATTGATTTGGTGTGGATTGAGTAGAGAATTAGAGTGGTATTTTTAGTGGATTTTGAAAAAATGGACGTTGGGATCCGACGGTGTAGAAAATAGAGTCGTTATTAATGATGGATGGTTAGGATTGGGTATGAGAGAGGTGTAAACAACAGAAGGTCAAACAAATATAATTTACGAAACGGGTACTCAATACTCGTGCAGAAAGCTACGCCTACTCAGTGTCACAACCCGCTAATTCTGGCACTAGAACGTAGCCCAGAATCCTGGAATGCCACTATTGTAGGTCCAGATTTTTCCTTTTAAAATTAAGAACAATTTAGAACTACGAAATAAATTCCAATAAATAAATAAATTATTTACAAAACGCTTTAAATTATTACAATCCGAAATTAAATAAAATCAAACAATCCGAAGATACTAAAATATTGACGCCCAATTCCCCGTGATAAATTATAATTTCTTTTCTTCAACTAGTGGCTCTGTATACTATGTAGGGAGAGATGAAAAAAAGGGTGAGAAACCACATCACAGTAGGAAATTTCCAAAAATAATGTAGTGCAACGGAAAAATAAACCAAACGATGCATCAAATTAAAGCATAATAAAACAAGTACAGTCCTTCAATTATTTACTGATTTTTATTTTAAACTTTTACTCATTCCTCCTTCATACTTCCAATTTAAGTAATTAGCTTCTTAACTTATTTTAGAACATTTTATTATTTTTCGTTCAACCAAATATCACTTAACAATTTTTTTATGTGCGTTCCAAACTTCGTAATATTTCTTTTTATGTCTTGACTAGACTTTTCAAACAAATCCTTAAATACTTTAGACTTACAACCACTGCCCACCGCGACGCACACTATTTGAATAGTTGTGGCCCTGAACTCGGAAAATTCGACAACCTCAATCTTTATCCATGGACCGCAACCCAAATCACAATCAACCTTTAGACAACCCCAAATCGGGTGCACCTCACAAGCGCGATAGATATTGTGACCACACCGGTATTCATAAATGCGATAGCTATTATGGATACCTGATCTTAACAAACACATATTAACATACACATCTACCGCCCACCGGCAATTCTTAGCCAGACCTCTTAGCGATTAGATTACCCTATTTCACTATATCTTCAATCCACTAATATTTCTTAAACTAAAAATTATCATTCAATTATAATTCGAAACTCCTAACTCATTCACAATTTGGTTATATTTTTAGTATTATGTATAAATCCCTACCTCAATCGCTAAACTCCAATTATGGTGATTATAACCCATGGCAAGAAAGCATGAGAATTATCTCCATGTTGTGCTCCATCCAAAAGCTAGAACTTGGTCTCAGAATTGTTTAGTAAGGAAAATAAATAGAAGAAGTGTCGATCATCGTTTACGGCTGCTCTAGGTCTTGTGTTCGAGAAAAGACGAAAAGAAGAAGGAAAAATAGAGGAGAGGTCGCCTAATATTTTTCTCCTAGGTTTTGCTTTTTTATGTATACAACGAATGTGTATCTTTTTTTTAGATAAAGACGAAACTTTATTAAACTAAGGCAGGTGCAATATTTTTGCCCAATAAAGAGTTAAGACAAGTTGAAGCATCTTGAAGAACTTCAACTGAAATACCATCTAATCTAATCTTCTTAGCAATATTGTCTGCCAATATATTATTATCTCTCAATGAAATAATAGAGTAAAGACTTTATGTCTCTTATGATTTTCCTGTATTCCCATCTGATAAAGAGGTCCTCAGAGTTTACAGAATTGACTACATTTTGTGCATCATCTAGTATGTTGATTCTTGTGTGTCCTTGAGCTTTGACCCATCTCACTGCTTCTAAGATAGCTTAGCATTTACCTTCCTCTGGATCCCTTATTCTATTTTCATAAGAGCCTTTGAATCCTTCAAGTTCACCTGAAGAAGAAATCAGAACCATTCCAGTGACACAAGTGTTAGTATCATAATCAAAAGATGCATCAACATAAATATTTAAAGTATTAGTATCAGTAAGAGTATGCAAAGGCTGATGTCTAATAACTCTGTCAGAATGAAAACCAATGTGTATATATATTTAGTATTTACACGTTTAGTCTAGGTCGAAAGAAAACACTAATGGCTTTGGGCCTTTTGGTACCAAAACGTGAGAACCAGCTTACATGGGCTAAGTTGGATCAAAAATCAACTGAATATTATGTTGATGTGGATTTGTTTTTACTTCTTTTTCTCATTATTATTTTATTTAAATTATAGTTAGGAAAAACATCAGAAAATGAATGTAATCATTTCTTAGAGTTTCAAAACGACAAATTATGACACTCAGTTACCATATCAACGGCTTTATGCGTAATGAGTATGCGTAAAGCCTAAAATAATAGGGTACTCAGTACCCGTGTGATTTCCCTTCCCTACACGAGTGATCAGATCTGATCATCCAAGTAGGGAAAGAGGTGTATATCCCTACACATGTAGGGATATGGGAGACCTTAACACTTGAAAATTTAGTGTTTTGAGGGATATAGAGGGATAGGGAAGGGATATCCGTCTCCATAATGCTAGCTCTAAGTCAAGAGACCTAAACTAAAGTTATCTTTCCCTTAAACATTTCTAGCTTCCCGTTAATAATAATGTTACTTAAAGTCCTTACGACATTACAAAATTTGTTAAAATAAAATATGGATCGATGTGCTAGACCCGTCGATGTTTTTTCCCGAGAAAAATTTAGATAGGGGAATGAACGGTCAAGATCTGCTATCTAGCTGTCTCTCTCAGTCGGGATATTTATCGGTATGTTCTCCCTAATACTAGCATTTCTGAATAAAATATAACAATTCTTTTAGATCAGCTCTAATATAGGGTGAGAATAAATTTTCTTCAAAATGGTACTGTTGATGGTGGTTTTTAGCTTAGGGTCAAAATCGTAAAACACTAAACCCAAGCAGACTATGATGTCACAGCATTTAAAGTAACGAACATTTACTAGGCACATTTACTGAAACCTTTAATGTGTCCCTAAATAATTATCGGGGTATCTTTTTCAAATTAGGGTTACGACAAGCCAAACCCTAATTCCCACGTGTGCCAATGGAAAATCATGCCAGCCACACCGACCGAGCCAAAGCATGCCAACCATGCTAGCCGCACCTCTGTGCCAATGGCAAATCATCTCAGCCACACCGACCGCGCCAAAGCATGGCAACCATGCTAGACGCACCTCTGTGCCAATGGAAAATCATGTCAGCCACACTGACCGCGCTAAAGCATGCCAACCATGCTAGCCGCACCTCTGTGCCAATGGAAAATTATGCCAGCCACACCGACCACACCAAAGCATGCCAACCATGCTAGCCACACCTCTGTGCCAATGAAAAATCATGCCACGCCACAACAACATGCTACATGTTTTCCAAAAACATTTGAGACATCAACACAAACTGGGGATGCTCATTAGGGTTTTGGTTTGGTGGTCTATAGCGTGCGGCATACACAAATGCCTGTTTCAAGATAGTGTAATAAGAATAAGACGGTTAATAAATGCAGGAAGAAATGGTGAAATGCTCTTTCATTATGGAACATCAATTCCATCAAATTCCATAAAATTCCATCAATACTAGGCGTTACCACCTCTTCCCATTTAACTCATCCGTTTTCTTTTCTTATGAGTCCAGAGTACGTTTCTTTTTAGACTTGTATAAATAGACTTACCTATTTCCACCAGGACAACAAGTTCTTGGTCAGGGAAAAATACCACACTCGGAAAGGCAACTCTTGCTAGCTTTATCGAAGCTTTCACCTTCTGATACAAGTCAAGTACTACTCTTCCAAAATTATTCTGGCCTCAGCACTCTCTTCGCTTCCCTCCCTAAACCAACCCTTCTCCTACACTTTGTGACCGAAGCAAGTCTGGAACAGCCATTTCTTGGTTTAGGCCGGACTTGTACAGATTGATCTTTCGAATCTAAAGTACTCCCTTGCAGTACATTGTTTAGGGTTTAAATTGTTTCTCACTTTCACACCCACAATTACCAAAATCAGTAGAAACCATTTTCACATATAAACAATTGGCGACCATAGCGGGAGGTTCGATATTTCGGTTAAAATGTCAATTTTCTATTGTCAATCTCGTTCTTTGACCCAGGCGGCAAGATGGTATAGGAAGATGATCCACTCCGACTCAATTACCCGGCGGCTCAATTATCAGTCATGACACGACAAGGGATGACTGGGGACTTCCCAGAGGATAGAAGCTGATGATCCGCCCAAGGATCAACGGCTCGATTATCAGACGGCTCAGTAACGACTAGGGACTTTCCATGGCGGTGTTTCCTATAAAACTCGATCTTACACCCGGAAGGTTCACTTTTTATCAGGAGACCTAAAAACCGAGTAAGTCTTACCTAGACAAGCTACATGGTTTGCTATTTCAAGTTTTCGAGACAAGATACATAGTTTACCCCATGTCGTCTACCAACACACAGTTCTAAGGTTTTTCCTGGGAAGTCTATGTCACTTTCAATCATAACCAAGACGATTCGATTCTAAACATTTCATACAAAAAAATATATATAATCCAAAACCGTCAAGGTAGCATTTGTCTATTAACCCGAGAAAATCATAAAGTCAAAAATCAAAAACCAGGCGTCTCATTTTCCTTTCAAAAAAACCTAAGGATAAGAGGTCCAAAAGACATATATATATTCAAGGGAAGTTTTTCAACAGCGGCTTGATCCTTTTGGAAAAGGCCTCCCTCGTGCTTTGGAGAGATGTCCTCTTAAGTGTCAGCTTCCTGCACAACTTCTTGAATTCCGCTTCCTGCTTCTTCATCATGTCTGCGGAAGTACCTTCAACAGCTCCGGCCAACGACCTTTCAACATCAGAGAGACCTTCAACGAACCAAGGAACGTTGAATTCGAAGCCCATGCACATGTCACGATAGAACTTCCATCTCGAGATTACATCCTCAGAAACTATATGACCAATCATGATGCACATCTCATCAATCGAAGATAAGGCTTCCTCCACACGCTTGGCCAACGCATGTAGACTAGTGATCTTCTTAGTCATGGCAATGTGACCTTAGCTTTCCCAAATCTTGGTGTACAATGTCGCATGTTTAGCTGGCACGCTAAATCCACCAATCAACACATGACCTGGAAAAGGGACGAGATACGGAGGATTGAAGGTGGCACCACGAATCGAATCGAATCGCGGGGATCCCTAACTAAAATCCCCCCCCCCCCCCCCGAAGTGCTCTCCTCCACCTGAGTCACGGAAGCGCCCTCGGGACAATGAACCTCCATGTCCAAATTGCTAGCTGGCACAGTTTCCGCAGTGGGAAGAACGGTTATGTCTTTGCTCTGGTGGTTTTCCACTTCAAGATCATTCCTAGGAACGGTTTCCTCCTAAAAATCAAAATTTAATTTTACTGAAAAAAGAAAAAAAAAGAGAAGAAAGGGGGAAAGAAGAAAAACATAGAGGGGACTCACCGATTCGGTTTCAGACTGACTAGAGGAAGATTCAGCACTATTATCAGAAGAACTACTCTCGCCATCGCTGGACTCTGAACTTTCATCCTTTTCAGAATCCCCATCATCATGGATGAGCTCTGCACCGCCACCCTCTGTCTCGAAAAACGACGCTTTCTGACTACTTGCAAGTTTGGCAAAGACGTTTGTGCTGCTGAAACCCTGGACGAGATATAAGGACGCGTTCTCAAAAAAAAAAAAAGGATATACGTGATCCAACCGAAGTCAAGAAAGAAGTCACACGTACTAATAAGCACGTATGTGCTACATTTTATAACCATATTTATATTAGTTAAGACTCGATATTTTGGCTAATAACATTATTATAGTGTTTTTCTAGAAAGTACAAGCAATTCCAATCACCCGGAAACTAGATGACTAAATGGAGAGTTATTTGGCATTTGGTGGTTGGCCTGGTATTTCTATGTATCAGCAACCACTTAAGTAACTCATGACACCAAAAGAGGCAGTTACATCTAATTGGGCTTGATATGTTGTGTTAGCACGCCAGCCAGTCGCACCAGCTGCAGAAGACAGAAGTGAAGATAATAAAGAGTAGCTTTTCTTTCTTTAGTCTCAAGCTCGACAGTTCCATTTAAAACCAAGAGATAAGTGGACCTTATTCTATTAAGGTGGTGAAAGTGGCAAGAGGGACTGGCGTTGGATAAATTCAAGAGCAAAGAGAACGTGGATAAGTCTCCACCACATTTTCTTTATGAATGTATAAAATAATATCAAGCATCTTCGGTTTCTTATCAGAGAAGAACTTTGAGCGTCGAGTCTCATTAAAGGAGAGAAACTGGTGTTGGTTGTGGTGGTCTGTTCTATGAGTCAGAGGATGGGGTTTGGTTTTGCACGGGGTTTGTGGCAGGAGTCAGGTGAAGAGACTTAATCTGACGTAAACGGTAAGTGGCAGTGGTCGGACTTTTGGTAGAAACTGTTAATGGAAATATCATGGAAACAACCGCATCTAAAGAGGAGTAATGAAGTGAAACTGAGAAGACGTAGAGAAGTTGAAGAGTTGCTGTTACTGCCATGGTTGTGCTGTCGATACGATGGTTGTTCTTGACAGTTCGAGAAGATGCTGTTTCTGCGTAGTAAAGGAACAAGAAAGTAATATTGTATGCAATGGTTGAATTCTCAAATTGATGGCGAAATAAAACTACAAAGAGTATAAACGCATATCAGTTTACTGGAAGTGATTGATGTTGGTCTTGTGCCGAGAATAAGGTGGTGCAGTGATGATTGTAGTTGGGTATATGTGGCCTGAAATTGCGAACAGTTCTTGAGATGTGAATGAAGAAGGTATCGAAGCGTCGAATCTAGTTTATGATGCTACGGAAGAGTTTGGTAGTTGAGCTCGTGAGCGATGGTAGCTTGCTGGTATGTCGAGGGAGCTAGAGTTTGCTGCCATGCAAACAACTGAAGAATGGACTGATCAGGGAAAATAAATGGAAATGACATGACTGCGAATTTAATCTACAGAGAAGTTGAGATGAGTGCAGCCGGTACTGGTCAGAAGTTCAGGGAGTATCGAATGGAGTTGGTGGTTGTCGATGGTTGTTTTTCTGGTGATCACTGCAAGTTCTTAGCTTGAACTGAATTTGGTTGCAGGTGATGATTAAATGGGCTTCGATTTCTTGAACTGATGGAATGGGCTGCAAACCAATTACATGAGATGCTGGTGTCGATCACGGCAGAGAATGGAAGCTGGAGTTTGGTTGCTGTTGTAATCTTAGCAGCGATGGCCACAGAGATGGAGTCTTAGAACTTTGGCTCGATTTTGAGTATATGGTCACTGTCGGTTATTGATGGAGTAGAGCTCGAACGGGTCGGTATTGGCCACTGCCACTGCCCTCTGATTTCCGTTAATGGATTTATAAAGCTGAGAACAAGAAGTGGTCGCGGCTATGGAAGTTAGTTGGTAACTGGGCTGGGCCTTGGCAAATTGGTCCGTTGTGAAATCCTTGCAGCAGATGTTTACAAATACCTAGCGAGGCAGAAAGAAGAAGGGTACGGAACAAACTGAAGGGTTTTCGCTGTTAGTGACAGACAGAGTCGGAGAGAAGGTTGGCGGCTGCGTTGAAGCATAGATAGGGAAAAAGACGACTCGATTGGTTTAATCTCTTCTCTCTTGATTATCATTTTAATGGGTTTTAAGAAACTCATAGTTATGTATTGCTAGAGTTTTCGTAACTAGGGTTCACGGAGAAAGCTACTTCAAGCATAGACCGTTATGAACTAATTTAGATTAATTTGGTATTAGGCTATTTAGAATAGAATTGTCGAAATCCAATGTTTATGATTTATTGATTTTATAAATAATATTTGTTATTGCTCCACCGGCTTTGTACGAAGTAAAAGCCTAAATGCATAAATATATTTCGTGTTCCAATTTTATTTGTTATAGTATTTGATAATCCATGCTTAGGTTAAATCATTTGATGGGTTATGCTTAGACGACACAAATAATGATTGTGAACCGATAATTATATTTTCAATAATCTTCTTGTCATTATAATTTGATAGTCCATGCTTAGGAAACTCTGATGGGTTATACTTAGGAGATGCGAGTTTATTATCGAAAGTTATATTAATAATAGGTGTTGCAATTGAACAAAGAAATAAACTCATATTTGGAATTCGAATTCGAATTCTTTTCGGTACTTAATTAGAAATGGTAGTGGAAACCGTTGACCCTGGTTACTGACGCTTTCTCTTATCATATCCATTTTAGTTTAGTTTAATTTTATTATTTCATTTTTCATTCTTAAAATCCATAAAAAAATATTTCTTGTTAACTGATTGAGAATATTGATTATTGGTATTTCTACCGCTCCTCGTGGGAACGACCCGTACTTGCCGTTGTCTTCATTGTAGACACCGTGAGATTGCGGTTATTATATATAGGCATCTCCGGATCCTATCACGTACCCTCATGTTGGATGAACTAAAAGTTGGTAGAGCCGTGGAATCTGACTAGAAACCGCCAGTACGATTCTTAGACCTTCGCTCCTTCACTTGGGGACTGTCCACGACCAGACCGACAGATTTCCTTTTGGTTAAAGAAGTATCCCTCAACAACGGAGGTTTTGCTAAAATCTTGGCGGAAGGCCTACCACGAGTGTTCTCCACTACGCCTTTCACAAATTCCCGGATGACGAGGAATTCACTCTGCCAAAATGCGTTGAACTTGGAGGTAGTCGAAGGATTTCGTTCTGAAAGCAAGAAAGGGAGGCTTCTGCCTAGCGCAAGAACACTAGCATCAAGAACGTCTGATAATGGATCCTATGGAGCTTCCAGCTGACGAACGAGAGGGACCCCTTGGTCGAAACCCATTTGCCGAGCTGCTCGCTCAATATTATTAGAGACTGCCTGACATGATCCTCGAAAGAAAGACGGTATATAGCCAGACGTGCAACTTCGCATGAATACAATCTCACCGACTCCCAGATTCCCTCCATCAGAAAGCAAAGACATGTTTGGAGAAGAAGCAAAGGTACTAACCTGAGTTATGGACGCATGCACCGAAGCCCATGGACGAAAATTAACCGCATATAAATTGTCAAGGAACCTGATCAGTTTCAGACCAGTTTTTCGGCACCTGTTCGACCAACGCAATACTCTGGAGCCACCCCAATACTCTAGAAGTATAGCCAACGGTTTCGGGGCATACTTCTCTAAATGCTCCCACAACCATGTCTGGAGAAAGGCGATATGAACATACGAATCCACTTTCATACACTACACCAAATATGGGTTTTAGCAACTCAGATTACCAACGGCTTAGCAGTTGTTGCGAATTTTCAGTTGCTAATTTTTGTTGCGAAAAATTCGCAACAGTTTGAAATAGTTACGAAACTCGCAACTGTTTGATTCAGTTGCGATTCGCAACTAAACCCAGTTGTACACGTGCGAAAAACTAGTGTGTCTGCCTACACTTTGAAACTGACTCGCTATTCAGCTAACTCAGATACTCGGGAGTCTGAGTTAGTTCTCTTATCTCTATTATTATCGAACATTCCATTCTCTATCTCTATCTATTTCTCTTTCTCTTCCTCCTGTGAACCCTAATGAAACCCCAAATCCTTTTCCCTCTTATGTAGAAAGTTCTGAAATCGTTCAAATGAAAACCTATGTTCTTCATCAATGTCCTGCATCTTCTCGATTGAAAACCCAATATCTAACCCTTAACCCTAGATTTACTTAAAACAAATTGGATGTTTCTATTTACTTGAACAAGACGAACCAAGCCAATAATTTTTATATTTGAAACTCACTAATCTCGTAGTGATTTACGCTTTTTGTTACATTTTTGAACAAATCTATTAAGTGGTTCGATTTTAGCACTGGTGGTGGTGAAGAAGAACTCAATATCTTCAAAAAAAGAATCGATTCATTGCTAGTCTGTGTTGTTAATGATAAAATCCTTTTCGCGATTAATTGGGTAATTATTTATGTCTCAATCTTCTTCATCATCTTTAATTTTAGAAATTAAATTTTAATGTTAGGGTTAGGGTAATTTTTCTTGATTTTCTTAGTAATAGTTTCGATTGAAGTATTGTTTTTCTTGATTAGGGTTGTGTTAAACTGGTATTTATTGTGATTCCTGATGATGATGGTGTGGTGGTGGTGGTGATAAAGAAGAAGATGAATCAGTTTGCTAAGAATATTGCTCTTACCATGCTTTTTTGTCTTATGAGGTGGGGTTATTAGTTTGTTATGATGTAATGATTTGACCTGTAGTATCTATTTAATTTTGCTTTTGTTTCTTCAATTTTGGTTTAGTTTGGTTTAGGGGTATTCTGATAGATGTTTTAGTTCTGATTTTGGTTGATATATGTGCATAAATACTGATGGGTGCATCACATGCTGTAATACCTTATATCTCGTAACATATACATGGTTTGGTTTACAGAGGTTTTAAGGTATCAGACTTCTACCTGTTGTATTATCAGCTTTGTTTTCGTTATGTATTATTATAGAAAGTTAATTCCTTGAAACTGGTGTTAATTTTCACTTGTTACCTGCAGGTGATGCCATACAGTATTGGCTGCAAAACTCCACTTTTAAACTTCGAGGCTAATTCCAATTACAAGGTACTAAATCTTGATGTTGTGTAGCTGCATTGAGTAGTTTATTGTCCTATGTAGATTTTAATAGAAGTAACATGCTAATTCCAATTACAAGTGCCATACAACGGTGGGTTTCTTACTTTCTTATGTAATGTAGGATGTTCCTGAGCCTGAGATCATGGTGGCTTTTCCCATAATTGGTGATCCTCATAATGCTGCTCTTGTAGCATGGACAACAACGCCATGGACTCTTCTTAGTAATCTTTTCTTATGTATAAATGTAAAGTTTGACTATGTAAAGGTCAGTATAAATGCAGTTTTAATTGTAATGGACTAATAGTTCCATTTTAGTGCTTAGATGAAGATTCAACTCCGTATTTAGTTTCTTCTTGTATTTAGCTTACATCGACATATCTATTAGAGTTTTTGATTATGTCTGGATTGATATTTCTAAAACTAACTATTGAGAAGAGAAGATCTTCATAAAGCAACATAGATAAAGTATTGTGAATTCGAAAAGAAGTAGGAGCATGTTAAGCATACACACTTGTTCACAATAAATTCTTCACATAGAGAGATAAATGTGATATTTTGTTTTAGTGCATAAGAAGATATTTAGTACGTGGAATTTATTTATGTGGTTTTATCGTTTGTGGAAACTACGCATGTTTTGAATGCTTGTGCTTGGATCATCTCACTGGGTGTGCAATAACAAACAGGTACGCAACAAAACGTCTGGGTTAGTCTATCTCGTTGTTATCCCAGCTTCCTAGTGACATGAAGAAGTCTAAAGCAGGTGAACTAAATGAACATAGTCAAGATCCAAAGAATGCTAAGTTTAAGAACAAGAGCTCATCCAACATGAAAGTCAAAAAAGGAAGCTGACTTTGGACCATATGAGGTGTTGGAGACAATGATTGGTTCTTCAGTAGTGGGGTTGAAGTGAGCTCTTTATTTCCTAACCATGTTTCTTCCTTTTCCCCTTGTTATAAACCCTTGATTGCTAAGATTATGACGGATTTGTTCAATGCAGGTACATTCATTTGTTTGATTATTTACGACTTCTCTGGTTCAACATTGATTAGTAGAGTACAACTATGTCACTAATGACAATGGTACTGGTGTTATCCACTATGCTCTTGCATTTGGAGATGAGGATTATCGAGTCTGTATTGCAAACCAGAAAATCCAAAAGGTTTAACTGCTCTTATGTTGTACTTAATCATTCATTATTTTACTCGGTATTTGTATTTGGTCTGGAAAATCCGAATAGCGTATGAGCCTATACTTTCTGTATAGTCCTACTAAGCCAAAGGAATAAACCATATGCATTTATTTTCTGCTCATGGTAGATTATGTTTACTCATTGTCTTTGGTTCGGCTCATGTAGGGATAAAACTTAGTTGTAGCAGGTGATGATGATGGGTGCTTTACAGACAGGGTGTATGATTTCTGTGGGTGATACGTCAAGGATGTAGATAAAGATATTGTCATTGATGTGAAGGAAAGCATGAGATTTTATTTAGTAGTCAATGCCATCAATTTTTTTTCTTCTAAATATGCTGAATTTTAACTTTTCGGATATGAAAGACTCTCAATGGACAAACTCAATGTAGGGAATCAGGAGATAATGAACAGACTCAATGGACATAACCTTGTTCGATACATCTACTTTGTGTTTGAGGATGAGCTCTTTATATTATATTTCAGACCTCATCAGTACCATAGAAGCAGCAGGAGTGGTGGTGGTGCAGATAACTAGGGGCATCATTGGATACCATTTTGTCACTTGGTATGTACATTCTCTTAGATGAAGCATTCTGTTAGTACTCAACTTCAATTTCATAGATGAACCATTTCATCCTTGGGTGTGTTAATACTCAACATCAATTCATTGTTCATCATTATAGCAAGTACAAAAGATCAGACAAAATCAAAAAGAAGTCTTTATTTTTCGAATTTTTGCTTCAATTATTTTAAGAATTTGATGTCTTTTCCGTTGTTCTTATTTTTCGAAATGGCTGTTCAGCTGCAGGAACACCTAGATTCTCTTATTCCACTTCAGAATTACAGTAAGGTTCAAGACATAGGCGAAAGAGGAAAAAGGTATTGGCTTGTTGGATTGTCCATCTACTTGTGATTTGTTTTTTCTTCTAGTTGTTATATATGTTAACATGTTGCTCGTGTGGTACAATATACAATTTTAAGGTGAACGTCTTCTACCTTTGTTATGTTGAAGGTGACCTTGTTGATGTTTTTATTATTTTCACAGAGTGTTGTATAATTTTGTTTTTTAATAAAAGGTTTTGTTGCATCTCATTGTTCACAGGCATACGAGTGGGAGCTGATGAAGTCGTGGTCGCAGTTAAAGGCGGCGACTCGCTTCACAACAGCTGCTAGTATGCTTTAACAGTTCTGTGTTGCTTTTCATTTTTCTTATCTAACTTCTTATATCTAGATTTACTTCTTACTCTGATTAACATCTTTAAGTAGTTATGTCTCGTAATTTCATGAATTTTAATAGTGTAAACTGGATTTTCTTTTCCTGACTTATTGCGAAGTTTTGACACTTTGTAATCAAGTATTAACAAGTGTAATTGAAACTAGGTATGCTTTAGTGAAGGATGGCCATCCTGTCTATACCAAAAACATGTACTCATTCTATTTTTTAACTTGCTTGTGGTAGATGCTTTTCTCGAGGTCGATGCCGATTCTACGAGATAGTTGTTCTTATGCTTGAAGAATGAAGATGAAGAAGAGGATACGACTAATGAAGGAACCTTATCAGCCTAAAAGAAATTGGTTTGGCTAAATAGGTATGTGAGTTTTTGAAACTACTTTGAAACAGGCAAAAAAATAATTTGCGCTAGTTTTCGTTTTTGTTAACCTTTTTCAGTAGTCCCGAGTTCTGAAATCACTTAGAAACTGGAAAGAAATTTCTTTACCACTAATGTTTTTAGCTAACCTTTTTCATTTTAAGTTTCCATGAAAACTATTATTTGTTTCCTCGTATTACTGTTAGAATTCTTTTTGACAATGGATACTCTCTTAGTGTACATGGGTTTTGGAGGTAACAGATATGAACAGTAAGTGCCACTACTATACTTGTTTGAGAATGTTGATCTTGTGTCCAGTCTTGTGCCTTTAAGATTAACTTCACATTACAACTGCAGCTGCAGAATTTCTATGATCTGAAAACTTAGGAAACGGTTATATACTTGTCATTTTTTTGATCCCACACACAGAATTTGTATGTCCTTGGAACTTGAGAAATATTTCTAGCTACAACTTGGAACTTAAGAAATTTATATGTATTGTATAAGTTGTTCTTTTCAGAGGTGTACAGAAGAACTCTTTAGTTTATGATTTCAAGAATTTCCCAAGTTCAATGATGGTTGGTGTTTATAATTCAATGTATAAAATGACTATGTATTGCCTAAGTTATGTCTCTTAGAAACTTATGTGATTATATGTTTTGAAAGTTTTTCCTAAAAGCTGAAGAATTCTACTGTAATTCTGTCTGAAATTGTTGCAGGGGAATTAAAGAATTAAAACCTGATTAAAAAGTAATTAAATAGTGGTTTTGACCGGTCCAAAACCTGATTTTGACTTGGTTTGACCAGGTCAAAACCAGGGTTTACCAGTCAAAACCACTATTTTTCTGACGTTGCAAAAATTTCGCAACTGCGGTAAGCTGTTGCGATATTTCAAGTAGCAACAATTTAAAACAATAAGGCCCTTCCAATTTGTGATTTGAAACAATTACTTAACTTTTGACGTTATAACGATTCGTAATCATTTATCGAAAATTTGCAACTTTTAATGTAGTTGCTATGAAAAACTGCAACACCGATTTTCGTAACAGAGTTAAACTGTTGCGACCCCGTTTTGCAACTGCCAGTTACCGTTGCTAATCGCTAAATTTGGTGTAGTGATATGATCGTTCGAGGCGCGCATGTCCGAAACCAGCTGGTCCAGGTGTGAATACAGAGAACTAAGAAACAAACCACCAAGGGGGAGAACGACACCTTTTGCCATTTTTATGGAAAACTTGATAAGTCCATGTCTTATCTCTTTCTTGCCCGATCCATCATCAAAAATATCTCTGGATAGCCAAAAAGTCAAGAACGCTGCAACATGAAGCGTACTGTTCTTCTGGTTCGACTCTAATGCATCAGGAAACCACCGGGACACCCACCAGTCATAGAAACACTTCGTCTTATTTTCTTTCCGAGCGAACCCTTTTTATTTCGCAACTAGGGTGGCATGCATTTCTTCATCATCAGCGGACAACTTAACATCAAGGTTTCCAACTACGGGAAGGTTCAGCAGTACAACCACACTCTCCAAGGAAATGGTCATTTCACCCCATCTATATACGGCCGTGTGGGTGTCCGGACACCATCTGGAAACAAAAGCAACCAAGCATGGAATCTCTTTCCTAATCTGAACCACTGTAGAAGCCGCAACAGCATCAACGATCTGCGCCTTGTTTAAGTTGGTTCTTACATGCTCCTGGCCTATCATAAACCGCATCCATTTCTCGAGGGGATGCAACGGATTCAGAGATATTTTAAAGTCAATGGGATAGGCATTATATTCTCTCCTCTGAAGGCAAAACCTTACTATGTTTTTTGGCTGAGCTGACCGGCCCTCTCCCTCGCTTTATGAGCCGGTTAGAAGAATAGACACATGGTTGGGATGGTTCCTCCTAACCGTGGCCGATGTGGTGAAGAATTCATCATCTATGTTTGGTTTGGAATTGCAAAAATCTTTCGGTACAGCAGAACTCTCCTCAAGTGACATCATAACGAATATTTTCTCAAACAACTACAATGGAACAATGCGAAGAGAAATTATTACAGAAAGCGCGCGAAAATTATTTTCACCAAAGATGCAAGCCAGTCTGTTTCAAGGAAGCTCCCTACGACATATAATTCTTGTCCGACCGAGGAGGAGTGACCCACCAGGGGAACCACACACACAACCACGCCAAGACAATGATCAAACCCTAAAAAACTAGGTTTTTGTGAGAAGACATGGAAATTACTATCACGTACATACCTTGCACAGTGAGTAAGGTGGGTCAACATTACTATGGTATTCATTCCTATGTGTTACGACAAGCTAGGGTAAAAAATACCTAAGACTCACGCCAACATTTCTACAAGGCCATGAAAAGGTACGCCTGTAACTAGGGTTTGCACCAGCAAAATAAAAATGAGTTAAAGAGAAGTATTGGAAAGCAAACCTGGGATTTGCTTGTCCGCTCTGCTTTACTGTTGTCACACGGCTGGGAGAAATAAATAGGCGTGAAGCAAAAAGAGAAGCCGACCCTCCTTTTATACGTACATGGTACGTGGGAGTTTGAACAAAGAAAGGATTTCCTATTTTGATCCAAGAAGGGAAAAGAGGAAACCGGTCCCGCAAAGACCAATTTTCATGCCCAAGACCGCTAATGCCATTGCCTCGGCCCCACCTCGCCTAGCCATCCTTCCCACGTTCCACCACGCCATTGCCGCAACCCTCCCTGCCAATCCGCTGCTCCACTGACGTGACCCTATCATCCATGCTCGTCTGCCTTACCAAGACCACGCCACCTCTTGGAAACTCAATCCAAGTCATCCACTTGCGTAACCTTCCAAGACCGCGCCCCCATTGGATTGGAGACGTACGACCAGACCAAGCCGCCACTCCACGGTCTGCATTCCTAGGACAACTTACGCAGGGCCGCCAACACGAGAATCCAAGGCTCTCTTTACCACTCAAAAAGGTTAGTCAGATTCTACTGACCATCTTTGCAATAATTTACACCTCGATTCCGTCCTTGTCTGTCACCATCATATGCTTACCTCACAACAAGGCACCTGTTCCGAGCTAAGCAGGGGACTTAATGTTTATGGTGGTTTTTAGCTTAGGGTCAAAATCGTAAAACACTAAACCCTAGCAGACAATGATGTCACAACATTTAAAGTAATGAACATTTACTAGTCACATTTACTGAAACCTTTAATGTGTCCCAAAATAATTATCGGGGTATCTTTTTCAAATTAGGGTTACGACAAGCCAAACCCTAATTCCAACGTGTGCCAATGGAAAATCATGCTAGCCACATCGACCGCGCCAAAGCATGCCAACCATGCTATCCGCACCTATGTGCCAATGGAAAATCATGCCATCCACACCGACCGCACCAAAAGCATGCCAACCATGCTAGCCGCACCTCTGTGCCAATGGAAAATCATGCCAGCCACACCGACCTCGCCAAAGCATGCCAACCATGCTAGCCGCAACTCTGTGCCAGTGGAAAATTATTCCATCCACACCGACCGCACCAAAGCATGCCAACCATGCTAGTCGCACCTATGTGCCAATGGAAAATCATTCCAGCCACAGCGACCGCGCCAAAGCATGCCAACCATGCTAGCCGCACCTCTGTGCCAATGGAAAATCATGCCAGCCACACCGACCGCGCCAAAGCATGCCAACCATGCTAGATGCACCTTTGTGCCAATGGAAAATCATGTCAGCAACACCGACCTCGCCAAAGAATTCCAACCATGCTAGACACACCTCTGTTCCAATGGAAAATCATACCAGCCACACCGACCACACCAAAGCATGCCAACCATGCTAGCCGCACCTCTGTGCCAATGGAAAATTATGCCATCCACACCGACCGCGCCAAAGCATGCCAACCATGCTAGCCGCACCTATGTGCCAATGGAAAATCATTCCAGCCACACCGACCGCGCCAAAGCATTCCAACCATGCTAGCCGCACCTCTGTGCCAATGGAAAATCATGCCAGCCACACCGACCGCACCAAAGCATGCCAACCATGCTAGCCGCACCTCTGTGCCAATGGAAAATCATGCCAGCCACACCGACCTCGCCAAAGCATGCCAACCATGCTAGCCGCACCTTTGTGCCAATGGAAAATTATGCCATCCACACCGACCGCGCCAAAGCATGCCAACCATGTTAGCCGCACCTATGTGCCAATGGAAAATCATTCTAGCCACACCGACCGCGCCAAAGCATGCGAACCATGCTAGCCGCACCTCTGTGCCAATGGAAAATCATGCCAGCCACACCGACCGCGCCAAAGCATGCCCACCATGCTAGACGCACCTCTGTGCCAATGGCAAATCATGCCAGCAACACCGACCTCGCCAAAGCATTCCAACCATGCTAGCCACACCTCTGTGCCAATGGAAAATCATACCAGCCACACCGACCACACCAAAGCATGCCAACCATGCTAGCCGCACCTCTGTGACAATGGAAAATCATGCCAGCCACACCGACCGCGCCAAAGCATGCCAACCATGCTAGCTGCACCTCTGTGCCAATAGAAAATCATGCCAGCCACACCGGCCGCACCAAATTATGCCAATCATGCTAGCCGCACCTCTGTGCCAATGGAAAATCATGCCAGCCACACCGACCGCACCAAAAGCATGCCAACCATGCTAGCCGCACCCCTGTGCCAATGGAAAATCATGCCAGCCACACCGACTGCGCCAAAGCATGCCAACCATGCTAGCCGCACCCATGTGCCAATGGAAAATCATGCCAGCCACACCGACCGCGCCAAAGCATGCCAACCATGCTAGCCGCACCTTTGTGCCAATGGAAAATCATGCCAACCACACCGATCGCGCCAAAGCATGCCAACCATGCTAGACGCACCTCCGTGCCAATGGCAAATCATGCCAGCCACACCATGCCAAACGCACCTCGCCATGGCCCCATGATGCGCCACCATACTGGCCTTCACTTCGTGGCTATCAAAGAGAAGGCGCGCAACAATCAACGGCTTCCCTTCAATCCTAGGAGCAAATCCTGGTCGTCTAAGGATACCAAACGACCTTTGCCCCAAAAACCCTAGCCTGGTCACGCGCCTATCCAAAGCTAGTCATGCCATGCGCCTATGGCAAACCTTTGGCCCCACATGCCAATCCAAAACCGCACCTAGCCCAAGCTAGCCGCGCCATGCTAGACGCACTATGCCTTGGTCCTTGCTACGCTAGTCACACCATGCCAAGCCAAACGCCCTTTCCTTGGCCCTAGCCATGCCATACGCTCATTGCGAACCCTTGTCCCCACATACCAAATCAAAACCAAACCTAGCCAAGCTAGCCTCGCCATGCCAAACACACTCTACCTTGGCCCTAGCTACACTAGTCACACCATGCCAAGCCAAACTCCCTTTCCTTGGCCCTAGCCACGCCATACGCTCATGGCGAGCCCTTGGCCCCACATGCCAAGCCAAAACCAAACCTAGCCAAGCCAGCCGCGCCATGCCAAACGCACTCTGCCTTGGCCCTAGCTACGCTAGTCACACCATGCCAAGCCAAACACCCTTTCCTTGGCCCTAGACACGCCATACGCCCATGGAAAACCCTTGGCCCCACATGCCAAGCCAAATCGCACCTATCCAAAGATATCCTCGCCCAAGGAGAACCCTTGGCCCCACATGCCAAGCCTAAACACACCCTAGCCGCGCCACCTTGTTGACTTTCCCTACGCGGCTACCAAAACAAAGGCGTGCAACAATCAACGGTTTCCCTTCTATCCCAGGAGCAAATCCTAGCCATTCAAGGTTACCAGACGACACATGGTAACCTTTGGCCCGAAAACCTAAGTTTGTACACTCCAAACCATACCATGCCAACGGCATGCCAACCTAGCCGCGCCACCACGTTGGCCCTCACTACGCGGCTACCAAAACAAAGGCGTGCAACGATCAACGGTTGCCCCTCCTCTCAAGATGCAAAATCTCGACCGTCGAAGTTCACCAGGCTAGCAAGTTTCCCGATCTTGACTTGCCAAGCCACAACAACATTCTACATGTTTTCCAAAAACATTCGAGACATCAACACAAACTGGGGATGCTCATTAGGGTTTCGGTTTGGTGGTCTATAGCGTGCGGCATACACAAATTCCCGTTTCAAGATAGTGTAATAAGAATAAGACGGTTAGTAAATGCAGGAAGCAACGGTGAAACGCTCTTTCATTATGGAACATCAATTCCATCAAATCCCATCAATACCAGGCGTTACCACCTCTTCCCATTTAACTCATCTGTTTTGTTTTCTTATGAGGCCAGAGTACGTTTCTTTTTAGACTTGTATAAATAGACTTACCTATTTCCACCAGAACAACAAGTTCTTGGTCAGGGAAAAATACCACACTCAGAAAGGAAACTCTTGCTAGCTTTCCCGAGGCTTTCACCTTCTGATACAAGTCAAGTACTACTCTTCCAGAATTATTCTAGCCTCAGCACTCTCTTCGCTTCCCTCCCTAAACCAACCCTTCTCCTCCACTTTGTGACCGAAGCAAGTCTGAAACGGCCATTTCTTGGTTTAGGCCAGACTTGTACAGATTGATCTCTCGAATCTAAAGTACTCCCTTGCAGTACATTGTTTAGGGTTTAAATTGTTTCTCACTTTCACACCCGCAATTACCAAAATCAGTAGAAACCATTTTCACCTATAAACAGGTACGTAGGATTTTAGAACCTCATTTAGGCATAAATGCATCTCCAATAGTTAGGTACTACAAACTGGGAGAGATAAATTATTAAATGCGAAGGTGTTTAAGAAAATATTAATTAGAGCTTCAAAATGATCAGTAATCTATTTTATTTTTAAAAAAAATATTTAAAACGGGAACCTAGCTCAGCTGGTCATCCCCGTTCCCCAAAGTTTCACGCGTTCCAGGAGGTCTCAGGTTCGAGCAGCCAATGGCGTAATATTGTAGAAATTAATATGGAAAGTAGAGTTAGTTTGCCCACTTGTGACACAATCTCGTCCCCATCCGCTTCGGCTCCCTTGGCTAGGTTACTCATGAGGCTCGCTGGTAGTCTAGCACAACAACATATTCAATTAATGTAGTAGTATGTTGTTGGAGTTTAGCTTATTAGGCTTCCAACTAATTAATGTAATAATCTTTATCCAATAATAAATATTTATGAAAAGAAAAATCATTTAAAATTTTATTTTTTTATTTTTATCTAAATCCAAAATACATGGTGATTTTATTTTACTGTTGGAGATGCTCTTGGTGTGCGGACCTGCCCATTTAAAATTCCTAACTGTGAAGTCCCCATGTTGTCTCCAATAATTTTAGAGAGGCCATGTCAACGTCCAGTTTTCATGACTCGTCCTGACTCCTGGCTATGGTGGTCATGACACCGTCCAGCCTTCGTAATATCTTTTTAGTACGGTTCATTAATTACGACTTAAATTTTTCACTCAAGTTTTCCGCCATTATATGCTAAGTATGGGATCTTTATATTGAAGAATTGAATTCTTTCATAAGTGATGTGAGTCATGTGACCAATATAACATGTTTGCCGACAAATTTGGATTCTAACGGGGTTTACTCAATAAATACTTTTTGTGATTTCCCGAGACTTTAATAGATTTCCAAAGTATTGTGTTACTGGTTGTATACTTTAGAAAACTCCTTGTAAGTATATGTTACTCGTTATATACTTGTAAAATCTCTTTAAAAGTTTGTGTTACTCGTTTTAAATGAGAAAATTTAAAGACTTTCTATACTTCCCAAATTTTAAGACTTTGAATGACATTTATGTGTATATTTGCCTTGGAGAAAGTCTTGCAAAATGTGAAAGATTTTGGAAGACTTCTACAAAAATCAGAAACTTAATTTATTAGTATCTTTTATATATTTATTTTGATATTATTTTATTTTATTTCAAGTTGATGCAAGTGCTTGCACGTATACTCTAGATCTATTTCTATTTTTAAAAAATATATACATATCCTAGATGTGTATATACATATATATATCATATGATACGATCAAACTCTTTTTTATTTTGTTATTAGATGGAATGAAAACTTTCATTCATGACTAAAATGTCCCAAATTATGGTTAATTTAATTTGCAATTAGCCTTTTCCAAGAATTGTTTTGAGTAGATAAATTTTATAGAACTTTACAAATCTTGAGATTTGTAGTCATGTTAGGTTGTTATACAATTCTCTAGAAATTTTGTTTTCACAACTTTTTAGAACTCTACAAATCTCTATAAGAGTTAGGCCAACTCTATAAAACTCTGCAAGTATTTTTCCAACTCCGTTGAACTCTACATAAGTTGTCATTTTTCATGACTCTTTTTAAATCCATACAAATCTACAAAAGTATTTATTGAGTAAACCCCCGTAAGAGCAACCACAGTTATGGATCATCGACCAAAATTTGGTCGAAAACACAGACAACGGAGAGAGTAAAGAGCAAATACCAGACCATCGACCAAATCCCATACCAAAATTGATCTTTACTCTAGTCTTTAGTCGGGCGTAATTTTAAATTACGCCCGACACTGGGCACATATACAAGTTACGCTTGAGGTGAGGCGTAATTTGGAATTACGCCCCAATTAAAAAAAAAAGAAGAAAAAAAATGGGGCGTAACTCCAAGTTACGCCCCATAACAAAAAAAAATAAAAAAATTGGGGCATAATTCAAAATTACACCCCATAATAAAAAAAAAAAATGTGGCGTAGTTTTAAACTACGCCTGATGGGGCGAATTTTCCTGATTGCGCCCGATCAAATTTTTGTTCCTGCACGGTAGTGTCACAGCACGGAGTAAACCAAATTTTTTGATTTTTTTTAATCTTTAGTCTTTGGTTTTGATCGTATGATTGGAGTTTCTAAGATCTTTCTTCATTCGCAAATTCGGGTAGGAACCCACGACCTGACTCCCTTATTTGAGCTTCCTCAATTTCTTTCATTTTTCATGCACCCTATCTTGAACCAGACGTACATCTACTTCTGCCCAAGAAAAGCTGACCGTTAATTAATGAGGAAAGATACTAGTATTAGAAATCAATGTCATTAGGTACCAACTAAGTTTAATGCCCGGTTGTTTTCAACTTTGCTACACACGGTGCGGTGTGTACCGTGATGCGCAGTTCGAGAAAATCCAATGCCTATTAGGGGCTCATTCGGAGGAGTTGGTAGGGGTGGGGTTTTAGGTGGGACCCACATATTTTTCTTCTCTCACACTTTCTCTCCAAAGTATACACCGCATGGTGTATACATCATTTTCGGGTTGTTTTGAACCGATTGCTAAACTGCGGAGTATGTAATAATCCTTATGAAATAAAATAATTCTGATCGTTGGATTTTTGGATTATGCGTGCCATAAATTGGATATTCCAGTGCTCTCTATTTTCTTCAACAAAATAGCAAACAAATATATACACAACCCATGATTACTTGTATTGGCCGTATAGTGCGACTCAACTTACGCATAGCTTGGTTTTAACTTACTCATCTTTGCAGAAAATCTATCACATATTATTAGACTCTAGTTTGAGCACCCGAAATGAAAAATGCCGAAAAGACAAGCTATAGTCGGTTTTAGTTATGATTTTCGTACAAAAACCACAATGGGCGTACCAGGGGCGGAGCCAGGATTCAAGAAATGGATGGGCAAGTTTCCAATCATCACATAATTTTGGGGGTGCGAAAGAGTTAAAATGATTAAAAATGGGATAATTTAGTTCCAATTAGGCTTGGGAGCTTAAATTTGAGGGGTGCCTCCATGTGGCTCCGCCCCTGGGGCGTACCCACCCCTGCCGAAAAGCCAAGCTAGCTTGAGCATCTTTGCAGACCGAGAAAGAAAAACCAGGTGAAAACCGCCACATACAAACCCACCCCCTGAACGTTTCCCGAAGGGTTGGGCCCACTCAGACTCACAAATAAAAAAGAAAAAAGGAAGAAAAAGAACACTGTGAGAAGCAGTTTTTAACTAGTTTGTGTGTGGCAGTCTGTAGAAAAGCACTGAACTTTGATATACGAAAAAGCTAAAGGTGTACCAAAAATGGCGGACCAATGGTGTACCAATGAAATCCAGCCATTAGATTTAATTAATCAGGCCCCACTTGCATCTAAAACCCCCACCCTATAAATCTCAGCCGTCCAAAGGATTGGTACACCATTGGTCCGCCCCTAGACAGGTTGCTTTGATATAGCTGGGTGACACACGTATTAAACTTTTAGACTGAGCCGATCATTGATTGTTGTTGAGCACATTTTAAAAGTACGTCCTAGACTCCTACACTAGACTCACTTTTACTTTCAAATTTGCCTGCCACCCATAGGGTTGTGTTTGATGCCAAATTTTGATTTTGATAATATTTTTTCTCCTACATTAGAAGAAAAAAGAAGATATTAGCTAAATAATATTGTTTAAAGAGAGAGTTACCAACCTTTTGTCTAACAATCGAATGGGCATGGTTGAATGAACATGGGAAACAATAGTAATCTCCGTCATATATGAACATGGGAAACAATTGTTATCTCCGTCATTTGAGATTTAACTTGCGGGATATAAACCATTTCCGCATCCAAAATAAGGTATCGTTCAGAAATATATTTTTGAAGTGATTATAATAAAATCATTAGTGTTGTTGAAGACTGTGAGAGACAGACACCAAATGTATAGATGTTAACCATCTATGTCCTCCCTTATTGACTCCAAGTCAAGAGACCTAAACTAAACTCATCTTTCCCCTAAACATTTCTGGCTTCCCGTTAATAATAATGTTACTTAAAGTCCTTACAACACTACGAAATTTGTTAAAATAAAATATGGATCGATGTGCTAGACCCGTCGACGTTTTTTACCGAGATAAATTCCGACAGAGGAAATGAACAGTCAAGATCTGCTATCTTCTAGCTGTCTCTCTCAGTCGGGATATTTGTCGGGATGTTCTCCCTAATGCTAGCATTTCCGAATAAAAGATAATAATTCTTTTAAAACATCTCTAATATAGGGTGAGAATAACTTTTTTTCAAAATGACACGTAAAATTTTAGAACCTCATTTAGCATAAATGCATCTCCAATAGTTAGGGCAATTCCTATGGGATGAACAAACATAGAGTTTGTTCATTTTTCTCCCATTATGGAATGAACAAACTTGAAAAACGGATGTTCAAATGAACAAATCTGATAGTTTGAACATCGAGTCGGAACATCTAACGCGTGTCAGTGGGAAGGACGCGCGTTCTTGCCAAAAATGCTGGTGTATGTGCTTCCAACGCGTGTCCATGCATTTGACGCCCGCGAATTTCTCAGTGACGCCCGCGACTTTCTCATTGACGCCCACAACTTTCCTGATTATTTTACTAATTTTTAATCATATTTTATCTCACTTTATCCTATTTTATCTCACCAAACTATTATATTTTATTTTTCATCTTTATTCTACAAAATATTTTATATTAAAAAGAAATACTAGTGGGCCCTAAAAAACCAAATCTATTCATTTTGGTCTGATTTACCATAGTGGAGAAACGAGTTTGTTCATCCATGTGGATGGGAAATGCTCTTAGGTACTATAAACTGAGAGGGATAAATTATTAAATGCGAAGGTG
Source organism: Papaver bracteatum (assembly GCA_023529315.1). Taxonomy (NCBI): domain Eukaryota; kingdom Viridiplantae; phylum Streptophyta; class Magnoliopsida; order Ranunculales; family Papaveraceae; genus Papaver; species Papaver bracteatum. The sequence continues at coordinate 46,785 of JAJJWX010000864.1, forward strand.
TTAAAGAAAATCTTAATTAGAGCTTCAGAATGATCAGTAATATATTTTATTTTAAAAATTAATATTTAATATAAAATCATTCTAATCTTATTTTTTTCACTATAAATTCATTTTTCATGCACCCAAAATACATGTTGTTTTTTTCGTTGGAGATGCTCTCTAAACTTCCTAACTGTAATACTAGTCCCCATGCGTCTCCAATAATTTTAGAGAGGCCATGTCACCGTCCAGTCTTCATGACTCGTCCTGGCTATGGTGGTCATGACACCGTTTTAGTACGGGTCATTAATTACGACTTAAAATTTTCACTCAAGTTTTTCGCCATTATATGCAAGTAGAGGATCTTTATATTTGAGCGTCCTCAATTTCTTTCATTTTTCATGCACCCTATCTTGAACCAGACGTACATCTACTTCTGACCGTTAATTAATGAAGAAAGATACTAGTATTAGAAATCAATGTTAGGGACCAACTAAGTTTAATGCCTGGTTGTTTTGAACCGATTGCTAAACTGGGGAGTATGTAATAATCCGTATGAAATAAAATAATTCTGATCGTTGGATTATGCGTGCCATAAATTGGATATTCCACTGCTCTCTATTTTCTTCAACAAGATAGCAAACAAATATATACACAACCACCCATGATTACTTGTATTGGCCGCATAGTGTGACTCAACTGACGCATAGCTTGGTTTTAGTTATGATTTTCGTACAAAAACCACAACGGGCGTACCCATCCCCTGCCGAAAAGCCAAGCAAGTTTGAGCATCTTTGCAGACCGAGAAAGAAAAACTAGGTGAAAACCGCCACACACAAACCCACCCCTTGCACGTCTCTCGAGGGGCTGGGCCCACTAAGACCCAAGTTCTACCTGGATTGTATAGGCCAAATATGCTCCTCATTGATATTAAGCAACAAGGAGCTTGGTTCGATCTCATCGTGATCTATTTCCTTAAGCAAGTGTATATGAAATTAATCATCAATATGCTCACATGACCTTTCCATTGACTCGTGCACATTCTCATAATCCACTTGGGATGTCATTGTTCTCTGATACATGAGTTCGACCATAGATTCCTTGGAAGAATACGAGCAGCCGTTACCTAAAGCTCATACCTGTTTCTAAGCCTTTGGACTAGGATAAGATTCCATAAAATGGATTTTGGTTGAGAGTGTCCATTTTCTCTGGCCCTCCAACTTAATTTCTCTTAGGCCCTCCGGTGAACGCTTAATCATTCCATGTTTTACTTTTAATATGAACAATGCACGATCTTAATCTTTTTATCCTTATTATAGGACATCTGAAACACAATTGTGTTTGTGTATCCGAATGAGGCAGCTAAAGGTTTGTGACGTTGCTGCAAACCATGCATTGGAGATAAATGTGTACTCAAAATGAGGCTGAGGTTCTAAAGGAGCTAAGAGAAATTACTGTTACCCAACATTGGTAACTGTTTTAAACTTGCCATACATGAAATCTTCAAAATTAGATATAGATAAACATTAATTTTTTTCTCTCTTTTCCGGCACCACACCTTGTAGACGAGTACTTAAATTGTGGTGAAAATAAATTGAATGAAACATACAACTAACATGGACCAGAGATATAGATGGAGTAGTTATAACTCTGTCGCTCCCTCTAAACACTTTAAATAGGTAACATATCCTTGCACTATTAGCTCAAACTTGGAGGACCCCACATAAAAAACTACACTGCAATGTAAGTCCTGCAGCCTGCAGATCTCAAATGAAATTTCATCGATCAGTTTTATATATATGAGGATGTTTATTTTTTAAATTTGCAGTTTAAACAACTCTTAAATCCTTACAGAGGAGATCATGGAAGGAACACCCAAGAAACTTAGTGGGTTTGATTTATCAAAAGCTGACACTGGCACTACGGGAAAAAACATCATTGACGACACTTTATTAGCGTTGTAGTACCCCTACGACAACGCTTTTTGATGCATTGTGTAGGTGGGGTATTGTAGAAAGTCCAAGATTTTCTACAATACTTGAATAAGAGTTGTAAAGGGTGATGTGATTCATGGTTCGACAATATTTTCCCAAAGTTGTGATTCTCTTTCAAATTTTTTGAAAGCCTAACACAACTCTTGCTTGTGTTGTAGAACTATCTTGGACAACATAAGTAGGATATTGTAGAAACATATATAACAACAATTACTAGTATTATGAATAAGGTTTGCACAACCCTCGTATGAATTGTCGAACTATCTTGGACAACACAGACTTGTGTTGTAAAGTAACTGTTTCACAACATCTAGCTTATGTAGTTGAAAACTGGAAGACAACGTCTATTAGTATTGCGAATAATCCTCTCACTACACTTTATTAAATTGTATAACTATTTTGAACAACTCCTGCTGATGTTGCAAGATTTGATTTTACAATGATTGTCGTGGGTAGTAGAAATTTTTAACACAAAAATTATTAATATTGTGAATATTACAGTCAATACACTTGTTAGCATTGTAGAAGACATTCTTTCACAACCATTGGTTTGTGTAGTTGAAATCTGGAACACAACTCTTATTAGAAGTTGTGTGCATAAAACTATTTTGAAAAAAATTATAATTAAACCGAATTGCCGAAAGTATTTCATATTCACATTAAGCTTCCAAAGGTAACACATTTACATTCATTCAAGTTAACCTGCCACTCCAATTGCATTACCTAGCTAAGCGCAAGTCACCTTGTATGAAAGTGTGTTGCAACAAAAGAAAAGAAAATGATAGATTCTTTTACATGACCAAGCATATAATGGACATAACACATATCAAACCCTGCTCAAGAATCATTTTTCAAGTTTGTTTGCAGAAAACTCATCAGTATTCCCAATGTTAACCTGAAAAGGATTAACTAGTAAATCGGCAGCAATTTTACGCACTTCCTTGTGAAAATGACAGATTATGAAAATGACCATATTACCCTTTATGAAAATAAGTGCAATAAATATTATCGAAACTTTAATAATGACCAGACTACCCTTATTGGAAATAAGTAATGTAAATATTACACTTTGAAAATGACCATATTACCCTTGATGAAAATAAGTACAATAAATATTATGGAGACTGTGAAAATGACCAGACTACCCTTATTGGAAATAGGTAAAGTAAATATTTTAAAATGTGAAAAATGACCATATTACCCTTAATGGAAATAAGTTTAATAAATATTATGGAGACTGTGGAAAATGACAAGACTACCCTTATCGGAAATATGTAAAGTAAATATTTCAAAATGTGAAAATGACCATATTACCCTTGATGAAAATAAGTGCAATAAGCATTACAGAGACTGTGACAATGACCAGACTACCCTTATCGGAAATAAGTAATTTTCAGAGAAGGCTTCGCGCTATTTGCGGCTCAGTCACCTGAGCATTATTTTTTGAGCATTACATTTTGTTTTACAACACTTATGAAGGGTTGTCATAAAGTTAGTGTATTAAAGAACCAAAAACTTGACAGAACCTGTGATAGTGTAGGATTGTTAGCGGTGTAGATTACCATGCCCGAGGTTCAGGATCGAATCCCGCAACCTCATTTTTTCCAACATTATATATTTTTACTACAACAACACTTATAAGTGTTGTTATAGGTTTCTATTTAAAAAAAATGAAAAAACCAAAACATGTGAATTGAAATGATGGTTGATGAGCTACAATTTCATGTAGCAGGTTCATGTTCGAATCTTCCCTCTAACATATTTTCCATTATCTTATTTTTGTGTTCTTCAACAACACTTGTGAGAGTTGTGATAGGCTAAGTCACTACACTTATAACAGAGTTGTTATAGCTAAATGTCGTCACAACTCTTTTTCTTAAGGAGTTGTCGTTTGTTTTCATTATCATATTTTTGTGTTCTTCAACAACACTTGTGAGAGTTGTGATAGGCTAAGTCACTACACTTATAAAACAGAGTTGTTATAGATAAATGTCGTCACAACTCTTTTTCTTAAGGAGTTGTCGTTTGTTTTCTTAGCGTAACCCCTTGGTCCTAAGGGTTGGAAGTGATAATATACGACAACTCTTCCCTTGAAACCAGTTGTAAAACATAAGACTTTCTACGATATTTAGCAAAGTGTTGTGAAACCCCAGTTGTAGATGTATATTTTTCCTGTAGTGTGGTTTATTGCAAAGCAAAGAACTTTATCAGGTAGTCGACTAATTAATCAAATCAATTTCTCATTCGTTCATGGATCAGTTAATCCAGATACCCATCGGCTTGGTTTTTGTTACTAGTACTTTCCAATATATGGATTAGAGAATCTTGTCGTATACCCACCTAAGAGGCATCATTTGGCTAATTCTGTGTAATTTTATTTGTTATGTATATAACCTCTCAATCCATCGGCTAGTTAATTTCTTCTTCTTTTGTAAGTTATATATGTGAAATTTGCCATTTCATTTTTATAGTATATCTTGGAGACAAATGTGTACCCAAATGAGGCTGAAGTTCTAAAGGAGCTAAGGGAAATTACGGCTACCCAACCATGGTAAATGTTTTCTACTTACCATGAAATCTTCAGAATATGTACTATTTATTATTTTGATCTAATAATCTTTTCATAATTACTTCGCAGGAGTTTCATGCTTTGTGCAGCAGATGAAGGTCCAATAATGTCTCTACTTTTAAAGCTTGTGAATGCAAAAAAGACGATAGAGATTGGAGTGTACACTGGATACTCACTCCTTGTTACTGCTCTTGCACTTCCCAAAGATGGCAAAGTTAGTTTAATTTCCATCTTGTATAATTAATTACTATGTGTGTAACTTTAGACGATTTAAGTAGGGAATAAATAATACACTAAGAGAGAGTAATCTGGAATTCTCTACCGTAGAATCCTAAAAACTAGTATGACAACCAGAGTTACCACAGAAGAAATCCCGGATTTCTCTCTTTGTTAATAGTTTTTGCTATTATATTTGGACAGTAATTGGAACCCATCACTACTAAATCTTGATAACTATCTTGCTAGGACTAATCGTCAAATGAATAATCAGAGCTAGGCTTTATACTTGAATTGTAAACCGTGACTTTAATCGTCAAATGAATCAAACAACCATGTGTATAGGATCCACGTTTTAGAAGCCTGTATAGCGCAACAGAAATCCAGTACATCTGAATCATGATTATTATTTATATTCTTATTTCATCAGTTGACTATGCCGAATAATATGCAACTGCAGATCATAGCTATTGATCCAGATCGGTCAATGTTCGAGATAGGGCTACCATTCATCAAAAAAGCTGGAGTAGAACATAAGGTGGAGTTCGTTGAGTCTATTGCTCTTCCTGTTCTTGACAAATTACTTGAAGATGTAAGTACATGCAACTGTCAGCTATGCTTATCCACATATTGAAATTCCTTTCTTGTCAAATATCTTTAATGCGGAAATGACCTGTATTTCAAGGGATTCATTCTATGATGATGTCAAACACGGCCTCAGCGTTTTTTGTTTTTCTTTTAAATATTTGGACAAATAACTTATTTTACGATTTTATTTTTGTTTTTGCTATATCAAGCCAAAGAATGAAGGATCGTTTGACTATGCATTCGTCGATGCAGACAAGCACAATTACGTGCATTATCATGAAAGGCTACTGAAACTAGTCAGGGTCGGAGGAATGATTCTCTACGATAACACACTTTGGTGGGGTACGGTTGCGTGGGAAGATGATTCTTCACTTAATGAACATGTGAAGAACGTTAAAGATGTCTTTGTTGATCTAAACAAGAAATTGGCATCTGATTCTCGCGTTCAGATTTCACAACTCCCTGTTGGTGATGGTCTCACAATGTGTATGCGTCTTCGTTAATAAATTTAATTATACTTTCTCGTATTAATATCATGTAATAAAAGGGTTTGACAAACACTTTTGACAAATCTCATGTACCATCTGACGACCATAATCTAATGGTCTATATTTATGATGATGTTTATGATGATGTGGCATATAACCACTTTTTTCCCTATAGGCTTCATTAGCCGAGCCGAAAAAACTTAAGATATCTCCTCCATTTTCTACGCAATGAAAACCTGATCTCATATTCTTAGGGGGAAACGGGGAATATGCTCCAAAATTGACTGTCATTTTGGGGATATGCCTTAGGATTTCAGTTTTTGGGAATATGCCCCAAAGTAACGGTTTCCGTCAAGGAACCGTTAAATAGATTATTTATCGTAAATGTATCTGAACTTTCTCTCTAATTTTTTCAAGATTTTTTCGCCTGAATATGTTCATGAATCTTGTAAAGGTAAAGATATAGCGTATATATGTCTTTTAATTCGCATATGTGATCCTAAGTGTATGCGAATATTACTACTTAACGGTTTTGGATGGAATTTTGGACGGCTGGGGTATTTCCCAAAATTAAAATCCTGGGACATATCCCAAAATGACAATCGATTTTAGGGCATATCCCCAAATTTCCCTATTCTTAATTTGTAAGCTTTTTCTTTATAGGATCATCGTCTTCTTCGCTTGTCAGCCTCGTTCTTACTTAATATTCTGATTGCATACAAACCGATAATGTTCTCAATATATTATAATTTATCCGTGCATCTTATTTTGGTACAAGCAAACGGTAACACCAGGTACCCTTCCATCGTTGACTGTAATTGGATGCTACCATTAAGCACCACAAAGTACAGAATCTACAGACTAGCTACACTTCCCAAGCAAATACTAATAATAGGTCCAGTGGGATACTAGGTGGCTGACCAGTAAATATTTAATAAATCATCCGTGAGGATGATCGATCAGATTAGCATATACAGTATTCAGTTGCACACAGTACAAAATATATTGGCTACAAAAATAGGATATCGTCACAAGTTGGGTCCAGAAGTACATCATACTACAACAAAAACATACATGGATCATTCTTAAAAAGTATAAAGTATGATCTAAATACTGGTTATCTGTGATCTCTGCCAGTATAATCTAAAGGGTGATTTATAGATAACAAATCTCCTGCAATGAAAAGTGTGATTTTACCCTGTGCAAAGAACTCAATGCTTTCAAAAGTTGAGATCTAAAGTCAGGGCTTTAAAAGACAAATCTAGATAAAACTGTGATTTTTCTCTAAGTTTTCAATACAAATTTACCCTGTATAAATAATATATTTTCATTCCATTTTTGCACCTGTAATTCAAATCCAAAACTAATATAAAAAAAAACCGAAAGGGCTAATAGAACAACTTCAGATTTCATTGCTCACTAAATCAAATTCATTTCTGAACCAGAAACAAATAGAAAAATTACACATTTCTGTCTACTTGTTTAACTCAAATCAAGGGGTACTAAAATACAGATCCATTAAAATCAGAACAAGATAGGCGAAGTTTAATTACTCAAACAAGGAGTACCAAGAATCCGTTCCTTTACATCAGAAGGAGATGGGCAAAGTTCACTCAAACTAGGAAGTAACAAGTTTCTTTGCATCCAACTTTTCGGAATCTGGGCGTTGCTTCCTGGTGAAGATTAAGAGAAAAGGTAAGATATTTTGAGCAATTATTGCACAGACACCACAAATGATCAGTTCAAAGTTTGTTATCTGCATATAAATGATGAAGACATACACACTAATATGACTGCCATTTGTCTCTGAGTACTGCCAGTTGATAGTTATACAAGTATGAGACATACAAAATGTCCAATATGCATGCTTCAATGTGTAATATCAACAAAACAAAAACAAAAGTTATTTAAACAACAAAACGAAACCACATGAGCCCACTGCATGATCCAACTCAGATAAGTTGGACAAAAGGAATGCAACAAAAGACTACTGCAGGATATAACAATAAAAAAATTATTATAACGCAACTATCAAGTTGGGTCCAGAAGTATATACTTCTATAGAATTCAACATAAATTTTGTAAAAGTTAATTGATTTTCTCTTGATGCTTTAGGCACTAGGAGTAATTGAGATCGTATTTTTCCGGATGGAGAAAACATAGGGCGAAATTAAGTTTTTCTAGAAAAAAGAAAGAAATTTGGCTCAGCTAATGGAGCCGATAGGAAAAAAAAAATAGTTATGATGCCACATCACCATAAATGTGGACCAGGATGGTGTAGGAGATTTGTCAAAAGGGTTTGACAAACCCTTTTGTTACAAGATCCTGACCCTTAATGTAAAACCGAATTATACTATTGGAAAGCCAAGACTGTTCCATCCTTTTTACGGGTGGGAATATTTTCTTCGTAGAAATGCTTTTGAAACGTAGGCCTTTAAAAACATCAATGGTTTGTTGATAAAAAAAAAACATCAATGATTTTAATTATTATAGGATCGAGCAAGAGAGGAGAGAATAAACACGGAAGAAATTATATAGCTATATTGATAATAATTTTGGTGTGTCTTACAAACGTGATAACCGGTGTCTTCACAAACTTTAGATCACTTTCCTAAAACTCTAGGAATCCTATATTAAAATCAAATACCATAAATAAACTCTTTTAGAATAATCAAACTCTAAACAGAGATTTTTCAAAAGGGTTTGTCAAACCCTTTTGTTACAAGATCCTGACCCTTAATGTAAAACAGAATGATACTATTGAAAAGCCAAGATTGTTCCATCCTTTTAAGGGTGGGAATATTTTCATCACCGACATCATCCACCAGATCCATCATTCATAACCCTTAATCATAAGAAGATTCAAGACAAACCCATTAACATCAATATCACAATCTATTTCCCTTCTCTTAACTCATCTGAATCTTCAAGACTATCCCTCATTCTTCAATTCACAGTACCAGCAAACCCTAACTTCTCAAGAATCCGTGACATTTGATTAAATCATAAAAAATAAAAAATAAAAACACAAATCCAAAAGCTCATGTACATTTAATTTAAACCCAACTGACCTCTTTTTCCTTCACTAGTAGAAATTTTAGTTTCACCACAATCAGATTCAGTTGCAGCTACATCAAATTCTGCAGAAACGCCTAAAATGGTTCTCAATTTGACTATCAACATACCCGAATTTGGTTTTCTTCACCGCCATTAGAAACTATTTCACCACCATAAGATTCAGTAAGAAACCCTAACCTTGATTTTGGTTTGATGTAACCGAATTTGATTTTAGTTTCACCACCCAAATCAAACTAATTTTCTTATTATGATTTCCTTCAAATATCAACTACAATGTTTTTTTCACTCTTATCACCATCTACAAATCCTAACAGTGAGAAAATAACTTGTTATTATTGTTGTCGAGATTTGAAAAAAAATTAAAAGAATAAGAATGAGAAGAAGAAGATGAAGGGGAAGAAGAAGAGATGAGAGGGTGACGGGTTTCTTCAGTTCATCACACCTTTCCCTTTTTTTTTCTAAATATATCTCGACTGGTCAGATTTCCCAAGGACACACCTGTAATTTAGATGGTAGTATTGACATGGTAAACCAATACTGACTAATTTAGTGGAATTTAACAAGAAACAAAACTATAGGACCAGAATATCGCTACAACACTTCTCAGCGAGCATCATCGCAAGCTTTTAACAACACTTTGTGAATGTCACAAAAACAGTCAAAAGAGTGACGTAATAGCTGACGATTGAAGAAAACATGAGAAAAGCATGTTTTTCCCGCGATGGTTACAAAACTTGCGAGAATGAACATTTTAACTAATGCGGGACAATCACAGAACAAATCCGAAATAAGAGGAAAACTTAGCTGTCATCCATTAGGTAACTACCCTATAAATAGAAACCCGATATGTCCAGAAAAGGATGATGTACTTTTGAGAGTTGAGAAAGTCTTGAGGAGAGGGAAACTTCAAGAGAATAGTTGTATTCTTGAATTCTTACATTTCCTGTAAACATTTCTGAAAATCAAATAATAAAGTGCCGTTCTTAATCTTCAAATTTGAGTTGGTTATTACAAATTCTTAACAAGGGTGTAGTGTAGGATTTCCTGCAACTACATTTTGGCGCCCGAAACAGGCAGAATCAAAGCTAAGAAATCTCTAATTACAACTTGAAGATTTGAAGAAATTATTAAAGTTGAAGAAATGGCTAGAAAAAGAAGAAATACATCAGAGCCTTCAATAACTGTGAGGAGGAGTAAAAGACTTGCAGGTGGAGAAACAAATGAAATAGGATAATCTTCAAGGATAAGAACAAGAAGAAATAGAACGAGGATTGAAGGAGAAAATCAAATTCCACAACCAAATCAACAAACACCAATACAGGATAGAAACGTGGATTATTACAGGGAGAGTGTGCATACTTGGAGATCGGATTCAATGGAAGATGAAGAAAATCAACGATTAAGAGATGGAAGAGGAGAAGAAAGAAATCAAAGAATGGTTGAAGGATTAATTCATGGAGAAGGTGAAAATGAAACAGTAGGAAATCTAAGACAAAGAATACAGGAGGAAATAAGATTGGAGGCAGAAGAACGTGCGAATTTAACAAGAAAAAATCATGAGTTGATAATGGAGAATTTAAGATTACAAAGTAGAAGATCAAGAAGTACTGTTAGATCGAATTCAAGGTCATTTAGAGAAGATCCGAGACGAAATTCCCCAATGAGAAATGCTAGGAAAATACTCGAGAAGAAAGACAAAATACAAATGAAGAGCAACGTCATAGAGAAGAAGAGGTAATTGAAGATCGCCATGATCCGCGAGGTGAAACTATGGAAGATAGATGCAATAATAAAAATCAAGAGGATGGAAATAATCAAAATGGCGAAGAAAATCGAGAAGAAGGTAGAAGAATATTACATGGGCGAGAAATTCAAAGAAATCAAAGAATAATTGAGGATGAAATTGAGAGACATTATGCTGAACAAGCGCGTCTAGCTTGCGAGAGAGAAATATTAAGAGCAGAGATAGAAGAACAAGAATTCCAAGAAGCAATACGGAAAATTAACCATGAAAATTGAGAAAGGAGACGGACGCAAAATCACCATAATAATAATATTCAGGAAGAGTATGATAGAATACAAAAGATAATAGAAAGACAGCGAAGAGAAATGATGAGAAATGAAGAAATTCGCAGAGAAGAAAATAGACAGTATAATCAGCTGCGATGGCAATAAGAAGCTAAAGCAGAAGATCGCAGAAGAAGGAATGTGGATGTAGATGAAGATATACAAAATCTCGCATGACAAGAAGTACATGAACGCAGCTGAAGGGAAGTTGTATTGAAAAGACCAATGGAACCAAATTCAGCTGCGAATGAGAAAATTTTAAGAGAATTAGCAGAGATGAGGGGAATAATAAATAACAGAAGAGAAGGAGGTAGAAGGCAACTTGATGAATCTATTGAAGAAGCTGCGAGAACTCCATTCACTCAAGAAGTACAGTTAAGAGGAATACCTCCAAAGTTCAACTTACTAGCATTAACCAGCATTTTTGATGGAACTACCTGTGATGTACAACATGTTAAGGCTTATGTTAGATGTATGCTACAATAGTAAAAACATGATGTTGTATTATGCAAATATTTTGCATCCAGCTTAACCGGCGAGGCGCTAAAATGGTTCGAGGGATTTCAAAAAAATACTATAACTTCTTTTGATCATTTACAAGCTACATTTCTGGGAGCATATATAAGCAACAATTCATCGCGGCCAGGCATTAAAGATGTATTTGGATTAAAACAGAGGATTGGCGAGAGTTTGAAGCACTTAACCGTAAGATGGAAGACAATGTGCAGTGATATGGCAGGAAGAGTAGATGAGAGGTGTCTTATCTTATCTTTTATCAATGAAATGTTCGCGACCAATTTGATGTACATACAAATTTTCAGAATCAAGAATACAATCACTATGACAGAGCTGCGGGAATTACAAGAGGAATACATTGCTTTGGAGGAAAAACAAAATGAGATGGAATCATATCCAATCGCAAATACCAGTTCAGTAGCAACAAATTGGAGTTTACTTCCTAAAATAATTAACAATGTGGCGAGCAGCTCGTAAGCACAGCAAGAGAAAGTGGAAATTGATAACTAGCATAAGTTGGTTGCTATGGGTAGTCGAGATCAAGAAGAATGTGAAAGGGAGAAGAATTATTACAATCGCGGTGGGAATAGTAAGATTCAAAGGCTTGATCAGCCTCAAGAAACTTATGGTGGACAGAGGCAAAACAATTTAAGAATCCAAGGTAATCAGAAGATAATATGGGAAGAAATTAAGATGCCACCTCTGAATGCTAGTATAGAAAAAATTTGGGAGGCTATTCTTTTGATGGAAAATATACCATCACCGTGGAATATGGGCAAGGAGCCACATCCTAATAATAGAAATCAAGAATTTTTTCCTTACCATCACTTTCATGGCCACTCAGTAAATGATTTTTGGAATGTAAAGAGGATAATCTTGAGGATGATTTATCAAGGAAAGCTAAATCATTTTTTAATAGGACATCCACAATCCCAGCAGTTACCACCCACACCAGATAATCGCAGAGTGAATACTATCAAAGGAGCAGAAACATTCGTAATAGAAGTTGGGGCTAAAGCAAAGAATTTGTTTTGTAATTCCATTGTACATTCTTACAGAACTATAGAGGATTTCCATGATAATGTTCTAAGCAGAATCTTCGCGAGGGACATAGATGGCAGAGAAGTAATGAATATAGCGAGAGCCTCGCCACTAGAAGAATGGAAAAAAAACAAACTATATCTTTCACTGCACAAGAAGTACCAGATCCTGGCGATCATCATGATAACCCATTGGTGGTAAGATTAGAAATAAATCCAAAACAATTAAAAGAAGAAGATGAAGAAAATGATGATAAAACTGAAGACTCCTGGGCCATCAACAGGGTTTTAATAGATACATGGAGTTCAGTTGACATATTATTCTATCATACCTACAAGACCATGGGTGGAAAAGATGAGGATTTGATACCGTCAACATATAAAATTTATGGCTTTAATGGAACAGCTAACAAACCAAAAGGGGAAATTGCAATGCGGATTCCATTAAAGGGGATATCTTCAAAGATCTTGTTCTGTGTTGTTGACATTGAATCACCTTACAATGCCCTGATTGGTCGACCTTGGCTACATGGGATATTAGGTGTAGCATCTACTTTTCATCAGTGTATTAAATTTCCTCATCCAAATGGTGTTGGAGTCATTAAGGGAGATTGGGGCGAAAGCAAGAAATGTTATGAGATTGATATAAAATCTTGCGAGGAAAGAGCTGAGAAGAATAGAAATTATAAATACAACATCAAGCAATGGAAGAGATGTGAAAGGTTGATGATTGATACAATAGAGCGACGAGAGGAAATTAATGGCGAGCATCTCGCGGATAAAGAAAAAGCAACAAAACGTAACAGAAAAGCAGAATCAGAAAGTAGTAAGTTGGAAGGTAATATGTTGGATTTTAAGAAATTCATGGATGAATTGTTTGAAGAAAATGATTTGAGATAAAATTGAAAAAGTGTACAAGAAAACAGAAGTTCGACAGAAATGAATTTTATCAGAGTTATAATACTCGCGAGAAATGCGATTAAAATTTCGCAGAGATTAAAAGAATGGGACAAACCTTTATGGCATACACCTTAGTTCGCGAGTAAAATCTCGCAAGAGGCAAATGTAAGACCTAAAGTGCGTCATATAAGGGGGTATCTCTTTACATGACTCAGGGATAAGGTTATACCACTCTTTGAAACTCGAGTCATACAGATGTTGGGTTTAAAGAAAACCTATCCAGGAGAGAGATCTTGGATTTCCAACTGTATAAGGTTATACCCTGGTTGGACGACTGAGAATCTCTTCTAAGAAGTGCAAAGTATGACCAAGGTGCCGAGGTACACGGTTGAGCCAAGGATGCCCGGGGCGTATGAAAATACCCTGGACATTCTTGGTAAGTCTTGGCTATGATGCACTTAGCCTGAAGAAAACCCCACTTAGGGTGAAGTCTTGTAACTATAAGCCATATAGGCATAAAGGACAAGAGGCTGCGAAAACAACTGGTTGTTGGCAAATCTAGATAGGAGGAGCTAGTCTTGTATGGCCGATGTGCCCTCCTTGAAGGGGAAACCAGGGGGAAGATAAGGGTGGCACCATCCATTAGGGAGTTGATATTTGTCTAAAGACGTCAATGTCATGGGGCTTTATGATCGCAAGAAAATTTAGGACTATCATATTGTCGCGTGAAGAAAATTATACAGAGGAAACAAGCCCAAAGATAAAAGTTAAGATGAGATCAATGGGTTTTTACACGAAAGTGTAAAGACGTCCTGCAATTTCATCGCAAGACGGCAATGTCATAAGGTTTAATTCTTGCAAGAGAGTTTATACTTATCATATTTTCGCAGAGATGTTGAAAAAATGTTGATAAGAGAAAATCAATGGGTCAATACATGCAAATGTAAAGACGTCCTGCGATTTTGTCGCAGAAAGAAAAAGTGTGGCAAAATAAGACCTTAAATTAGGAAGGCATGATAAGACCATAAGATTATTGCGATAATGCTCGCAGAATTTATGAGATCTGTGATTTTACGCATAGATCATAAAGTTATGCAATTATTGCTAGCGATAACATTGCCAATATTGAGGCAAATTTAATTTGATTTACAAATAATATCTAATCTCTATTCAATTTTTTCATATTGCAGATGAATAATAGAGGCAAGCATGGGAATGCGTAGAATGATGAAATTATTATTCATCCATCATATGATAAAATTGCATAGATGATACATTTACACAGATAATTAAAGGATAATAATTATGTTGATTGATTATGTTGCAGAAAAAGAATTATTTTCTAATTCGTACAGATAAAAGCAAAAGAAGTTTATACATCAAGTTGGAGAAACTTGCAACAATACTACGAGAAGAAGAAAATAAGTGTACAAAATTAACAAGGAAGAAAAAGAGAAGAAACAGAACTAAGTAGATCCATCACCACCTTCATCGGATTTTTCTTCTTCATCAGATTTCTCATCATTACCAGACTTCTCTCTTTCATCATTACCCTCATCTTCATCAAACTTCTCTTCTTCGCCATATTTTTCTTCATTACCATTATTATTATCATCTTCATCTTCGCTAGATTCCTCAGCTTCGCTATCAAAAATGTCAAGATTTGGAGTTTTTTCTAGAATTTCCTTTGCAAGATCAGGATATAAAGAATGAGGAATATAGTAATCATCGCAAACCAGTTTAATGGATTTATTGCGAACTTCAACAAGAGAACTATTAAAATTCGCAGTAGTAATTCTAAATTGTTCTTTTAACCGTGAATACTTCTCATTGCGAGTAGTAAGACTATTTGCGAGTTGATTCTTTTCAGCTTCAAGTTCTCCAATCCTTTCAGAATATCTCTTTTCGGCTCCTGCGAGTATATAACAGCAAGTTGAAAATTTTGCAAGGAAGAATCGTACAAACAAGAAATTAAAAAGGAAGGGTGACTAACAACCTTCTCTTTCAGAAATCATGTCTTTAATTAAAGCCGCTTGTTCAACATGAAGACTGACAATTACACCTAAATTAGTTCTGGCATTGTCAAGAACTTTCGCAGCCCAAGCAAACTCCACGTCATTATTTATAAGAAGACGGGAACGAATTTGGTTTTCTCTTTCAATAAAATCTTCTTTCTCGCGGATAAGCCCATCCCTTTCAATTTGAACTTCAAGAATGGTCTTATGGAAATTTTCTAAGGTTTCAGCTCCTTGTCTAGATATACGGTCTTTATCTTTTGAGAGATCTTTGTTCTTGGCCTTTAAAGTTTTAATCTCAACTTTGGAATTGTGATAAAGTTGTTTGAGTCTGTGAGTTATATCTAAACAAGATCTGTAATCAATTTCTAAGAGGCGAAACTTAGATCTGAGTTCATCTATGGAAAGGGAATTAATATTGGAAGGATTATTTAAAGAATTATTAAGAATTTCTAGAAGAGTATCATTGTCTATTGGTTCAGGAAAGAGCGAATGTTTAAAGCCTCATCAGTGAGACCATAAACGTCTGCAAGAGTGATAAATCAAGTAAGAAAGAATAGTGAAATATAAAATTATGAAGGAAAAGAAGAAGGTTATCATACCTAAGAGTTGTTTGTTAACAGTATCAAGATTAGATACTTTAAGTGATTACTAAGAAAGATTGTTCTCAAGTTCTTTATTATTCTCTCGAAGATTGGCAAGTTCATCTTCCATTTGTTCATTCTTCTCGCGATGATTAGTGAATTCAAATTTTAGTTCTTCATTCTTTTGGCGAAGAACAACATTCTTCTGTTGAGAAAGAGTACGCCTTTTGTCTAAATCAGAGGCAACGACAAAGGAAGCTCTTCCAATCTGAGAAAGAATAATATAAATTAAGAACTGGCGATGGAATAAATACATAAACAGGTTGAAAAAATGAAAACATACCAGGGTACCAAGAGAATTTAAGAGACTGGGAGTTAGCGATCTTGAGATTCCTCGCAGAGAATCATTATCTATCAGTATGGGAGCATCGCAGACTTTGGCGAGAGCCTGGGATGTCTTATTAAGAACTTCATCTTCGTAATTATTAGCGATACCATGAGTAATATCGCCAAAAATCTTAGATAACTGGGCCATTGAAGAATATGAAGAGGGAGAATCTTTCATGGAAGGAATGGCATTATCATCATCATTGTTGTCCTTATCAAAATCAATACTTAAATTTTCTGGAATGGGTTGAGGAATTGAAGAAGGAGAGAGTTGTATTTTTCTTATGTTTAAGGGAGAATCGTCAGATCCCTCACTGCGAGGAGCAATAGGCTTCCCTTTGGGAGGAGCATTAGATTTACCCTTGCGATCAACTGTAGACTTCTCTTTGGTCTTCGCAGGTTTTAGTGGTTCTAATTCTTAAATTTCCTGTGAACACAGATAAAGATAAGAAATAGGGGCTACAATATGTTGTTAAAACTAATGAAAAGATATTTCTTATTTCATCTGTGAAAGATTTAAGAGCTAAGAAAGTGTTGGGTTTCCTAAAGGCCTGGTAGATGAGTTTCATCCTGTCAATCTGGAAAAAATTGAAGTAATTAACGAAGATATAAAAACATGGGGAAGAAAGTGAATAATAATTATACAAAAGATCAGAGAGATTATACCTCTTTAGTTCTTTCAGGCCAGTTGAAGACCCAAGGTTGATATTCTGAAAGATTCGCGGGTAATGCGCGAGTACCAGAAATATAAGAACCTTCAAGACATAATGGAAAAATAAACCACTTGTCATCGCTGGAGTGGCGAGGGCCTTTATCATCGGCGATCTTTTCTTTTTTAAGCGGACACCCCAGCAAGTGTTATCCCTCTTCATAGGGACTATTTTGTAATTTTCAAAGAAATTATCTACAGTATAATCTGCAGAGACAATGGGAACATCTTTAAATTGAGGATTCTTCATAGCTTCAGGATAGCGAGATCCTTCATCAGCACCGCGAGAAGCATATTCAAGCAGCAGTCGAATACAATCTCCACCCAATTGATATATCGCTCGCGAGAACCTCTCGTCAGAAATTATTTCATAGAACAGTGGAAGTTCCGGATCAAGAGGAATGGGAAGACCATCTTCAAGTTGACCTAGCGATAATATAACCTTCTCGGCTTCTCGCGAGTACATTGATATCCAGTGAATAATTTGATAGAAAGTTCGTATTTAGGGTTCTGATTTGGAATTGTAGACAGAGTAAAACCTTAGATTTTGAGTTTTTCTTGCATCTCACCAAAATCAATCAAATTTTTAGCACCAGAGGAAACCATTTTTAAGTATGGGAATGAAAGAGAAGGTTGGAAAATAAGAAAGAAATCACAGCGATAGAAGCTGCGCAATTTGCGGAAGAACACTAAACTTGCAGAGGAGTTACGGAGAGAAAGAAGAAGAAAGTAAAAGAGGAAAAGAAAAGAAGGAAAGGAGTATTTATAGAAGAAGAGATTTCTCGAAGAAGATGAATGCAATAAATGCAAAGAAAAGACATGAACGGTCAGATCGCAGCGGTTAGAGAGGACTGTCATAAATTTATTAGAAGAGAGAATACGTGAAAACAGCTGGCGAAGGATACTGAAACGTGTCAGAATAGAGAAATCTGAAAATATAAGTAGTTGCAGCATTTTAAAGTTCTCATGATCTTCTCCTCTTCGCAGGAAAGACATGAGAAGAGGCAAGATGTAGGACCAGAATATCGCTACAACACTTCTCAGCGAGCATCATCGCAAGCTTTTAACAACACTTTGCGAATGTCACAAAAACAGTCAAAAGAGTGACGTAATAGCAGACGATTGAAGAAAACATGAGAAAAGCATGTTTGTCCCGCGATGGTTACAAAACTTGCGAGAATGAACATTGTAACTAATGCGGGACAATCACAGAACAAATCCGAAATAAGAGGAAAACTTAGCTGTCATCCATTAGGTAACTACCTTATAAATAGAAACCCGATATGTCTAGAAAAGGATGATGTACTTTTAAGAGTTGAGAAAGTCTTGAGGAGAGGGAAACTTCAAGAGAATAGTTGTATTCTTGAATTCTTACATTTCCTGTAAACATTTCTGAAAATCAAATAATAAAGTGTCGTTCTTAATCTTCAAATTTGAGTTGGTTATTACAAATTCTTAACAAGGGTGTAGTGTAGGATTTCCTGCAACTACAAAAACAGAAAGGCAATTTTGAAAAGTTGAAAAAAAACGGGGGCAACTTATTAAACCGGATTCTAGGAGTGGGGCAGTTTATCAAAATTCCCAACATTTAACATAAATAATAACCTGGTCCATGCATCTTTTCATATTTCCATCTTTTGCAACATATCGCAAAAGGTAATAAGCCTCGTATATATTCTTAATCAAATTCCTGTTTTATCTTGATAACTCCCGTATATTGGACTTAATAGATTTCATAAGTACCGGATTCCAACACTGTCAAGAAAGTAGTGCCAAATTTTCATTGTTTCTTTACAATGAAAAAATAAATGATGATTAGTTTCTTCGACGATGATTATACCCTTCCCCTTCAAAATCTCCTTTTGCTTGCGTTGATAATATTATTTTTTGTGGGGGCTAAATGACTAAGGTCCATACAAATTATTGCATTGTCTTCATCTAAATGCATTTGTTGTTGATGCATTTGATTAGTATGTTGTTGAAACATTTGCAAATTGATTTGATCTTCCATTTGATAACTCGGTTGTTGAGTATACCCCCAAAAAGTTTGGTATTGGCATTCTTGTTCCATTCTTATTTTTTCCTTCCTTGATCGTGTTTCCTTAAGATACTCCAAAATACTAGAACTTTGTTCATAGATCTTATCTTCTTCCATCTTAACTGAAGATGTCCCATCATCATCTTCTCTATATATACCTTGCTCACGATCCTTCTTCTGTCTGGCTAATTTTTTGTCTTTCTTTGTTCCTATAGGACGTGCATTTTCCTTGTATTTCCAACGATTTTCTCCATTGGGAAGAACTTCAGTACCATCTTCGACTGATATAAAGTTACGATGATTATCAAACAACTCAATTTTTTGGCTCACAGTCAGTTCATAATTAAATCCAGGGACCTTTGCTCTAAACAATTCATAACATGCATCATACTTGAATGGTTGTCCTCTTTGTTCCTGAAATTAAAGGAGACCATCTGTTGTCTGAAAAATTATATAAACATTAGGCTTATTTGTATTATCACCAACTATACGGAAAAACTTAAAAATTTAATAAAACTTACCAAATCTTCGTGGTTCGCACCGCTTTTGGTTTGCCGATATAGATCGTTAAGAAGGGACACGAATTCTTTGACATCTTTTTTAATATGTCTCATCTTTCTTTTTAAAGCATCTCAATCTCTTTCATATGGATTGCCATTGCGTTGTGCAAAAATTTCATGAATACGTATCCAAAACATAGCGGTTTTTTGCGCGAAACCCACAATTTCGTCCATACTCACATAAATAAAAGCATTTGTAATATCAACCTCTTCTTGTGTGACAAAATTAAGTACCATTTTGAATAAAACTAAGATAAAAAAAATTAGTGGTAGAATAAATCTAAAAACCACAGACGTATAGTAAGATGAAGAGAAAGAATAAATCAATTGATGTAAGAAGGAGAAAATAAGAAATCAATTGATTTGGTGTGGATTGAGTAGAGAATTAGAATGGTATTTATGGAGTATTTTGAAAAAATGGCCGTTGGGATCCGACGGTGTAGAAAATAGAGCCGTTATTAATGATGGATGGTTAGGATCGGGTATGAGAGAGGTGTAAACAAAAAAAGGTCAAACAAATATAATTTATGAAACGGGTACTCAGTACCAGTGCAGAAATCTACACCTACTCAGTTACCTTATCAACGGATTTACGCGTACTCAGTACACGTAAAGCGTAAAATAATATGGGTACTCAGTACCCGTGTGATTTCCCTTCTCTACACAAGTGATCAGATTTGATCATCCAAGTAGCAAAAGAGGTGTATATCCCTACTCGTGTAGGGATATGGGAGACCATAACACTTGAAAATTTAGTGTTTTGAGGGATAGGGAAGGGATATCCCTATCCATAGTGCTAGCTCTAAGTCAAGAGACCTAAACTAAAGTCATATTTCCCTTAAACATTTCTACCTTCCCGTTAATAATAATGTTACTTAAAGTCCTTATGACTTTACAAAATTTGTTAAAATAAAATATGGATCGATATGCTAGACCCATCGACGTTTTCTCCCGAGAAATTTTTTGACATGGGAATGAACGGTCAAGATTTGCTATCTAGCTGTCTCTCTTAGTCGGGATATTTGTCGGGATGATGACCTAGTACTAGCATTTCCGAATAAAATATAACAATTCTTTTAGAGCATCTCTAATATATGGTGAGAATTCTTGTTTTTCAAAATGGTACGTAGGATTTTAGAACCTCATTTATCATAAATGCATCTCCAATAGTTAAGTACTTCAAACTGTAAGTGATAAATTATTAAATGCGAAGGTGTTTAAGAAAATCTTAATTAGAGCTTCAGATTGACGATATCTATTTTATTTTAAAAAAATTAATATTTAAAATGGGCACCTAGCTCAGATGGTCATCCCCTTTCCCCAAAATTTCATGCGTTCCATGTGGTCCCAGGTTTGAGCCCCCAATGGAGTAATATTGCAGAAATTAATATGGAAAGTAGAGTTAGTTTCCCCCCCTTGTGATAAAATCTCATCCCCCATCCGCTTTGGTTCCCTTAGCTAGGTTACCCATGAGGATCGCTGGTAGTCTAGCACAACTACCTGTTCAATTAATGTAGTAGTATGTTGTTGGAGCTTAGCTTGTTAGGCTTCCAACTAGTTAATGTAATACTCTTTATCCATTAATAAATATTTATAAAAAGGAAAATCATTCTAAATTTTATTTTTGTTATAATATGCATGGGATATGGTGGTTATCCACTTAGAACCATTAGTTACACCAAGGACCTTGCATAAGCACCTTCTTACACCAAGCACCTTGTATAAACAACTTGTATAAGCTACTTAAGCAATAGTAAGCTACTATGTTGGATAGGATTAACACCTAAAGCTAGTGGGTGTTGAATTGCATGGTTTACATGCAAGCTAGAGGTGTTATTGCTACATAACATCCTACATGTAGTGTGACATGTAATACTAGGTGGTGTACACAAGCTAACACCTTAATACTTGTATAAATAGCTCCCTTAGTCTATTGTATTTGGGTATCCCAATTTCTTTAAGTGAATAAGAAATCCCCCCTTCTTCCTTATTACTTCTCTTAATATCCATTTTGAGTTTAGTGCCTAATTAGTATTTGCTTTAATTATTGTTAATATTACTTTGGAAACATAATACGTTATCAGCACGACTTGCTCGTTCTAAAGTTGTTGCTCCAAAGTTTTGGTTAACAAAGCGCGACTTGTTTGTTCTGAAGTATTGTTTAACAGAAATAGAGAAAGAAAGAAAAGAGCCTGCTTAGCCATTTCAAGTTGCAGTCGACGTACAAAAAGTAAGTTTGTTTAACCTTACAATATTGAAATTAATTAAATTTGACTTTGCTCCTCTTTTGCCTAATGGAAGGAATTATATTTCTTGGGTGCTCGATACTGAATTGCATCTTGAAGCTAAAATTTTTGGTCACACGATGAGGAACGGAGATAACATGTCAAGCGAACGTGCTTGTGCTATAGCGGATCTATATAGACACCTCTCCGCAACTCACAAAGATGATTTTATGGCATGCCGGGATCCCCAAGTACTATGGGACTCCTTGAAAGAAAGATATGATCACTAAAAGGTGGTCATGTTGCCAAACCTTAGAAATGAATGGAATCATCTGAGATTCCAGGACTTTAAATCTGTTTAAGATTACAATTCTGCATTGTACAGAATTACTGCGCAATTACAGTTGTGCGGTGACGCGGTCACTGAAGAGTCTAAACTGGAGAAAACTTTTAGTACGTTCCATTCATCACAGATCGTACTTCAACAACAATATCGTGAACGACGTTTCACTCGATATTCAGAGTTAATTGGTGTCCTTCTCCTAGCGAAACAAAATAATGAAATGCTGGTGAAAAATCATGAATCTCATCCTTATGGTTCTGCTCCTGTGCCAGAAGTAAATAAAATATCTTACTCCGGACATGGACACGACTCTGGTAAACATGGTTCTCGTGGAAAAAATAATAAACATGGAGGTCGAAAGAACAAAAATACCCGTGGTAATCCGTATAAGAGGGAAAATGATATGGATGCGAAACAAGCAAAAGGGAAGGAATTAGATGTGAATCCTTCCAAGAATACTGACAAAGATCAGCATTGCTTTCGTTGTGGTCGTAAAAACCACTGGTATATAACTTGTCGAACTCCTGACTATCTCTGTGAACTTTTCATGAAGAATTAAAAGAAGAAGGCAGCAAAAGCAGAGATGAATCTAGCTGAATCTAGTGTTTCCACCAAATCTCCATAGCTAGATGTTGCTAGATACTTGGTTGATTTTGAAGGCACTAAGTACGAAAGTGATTTCGATCAGTTTGTTAATGGTTTATTTAGTGTAAATTAAACCGGCACCTTGTAACTGTTTTAGTTTTTGTTTATATTGCGTTTTGCTTTGCTTATGTATAATATGTATGCTTATCTACGCTTATGTATAATATGTATGCTTATGTATAATATGTATACATATATGTGATATATACATCTTTTGCTAAAACATGTTGTGCACTCTTTTTACACCTTCTTTATTTTGAAGAAAAATGGGCTTAAACGGTCAATCAGATGGTGACATTTTTCTTGTTGATAGTGGAGCGACAAATTTCATCTTCCGAAGTACCAAATACTTTGTTACCTTGAAAAATTTCAAGGATAATATCAATACCATCTCTGGTTCATCCAGTCTTATAGATGGTTCTGGTAGAGCAAGTATCTCATTACCAGGTGGTACCATATTCACTATTAACGACGCTTTATATTCCTCAAAGGAATCTATTGAGTTTTAAAGATATACGTCATAATGGTTATCACCTAGAAACTGAAGATGAGAACGATATGGAGAATTTGTATATTACTTCATCAAATTCGTGTGGAAAACACATTGCTGAGAAGCTTGTATCTCTCGCATCTGGTTTGTACCTTACAAAGATTCAAAAGGTTGAATATTATTCTGTTATAAGCCAAAAGTTTTATGACCCGAATTTTTTCATGCTCTGGCATGATCGGCTCGGACACCCAGGTTCTACTATGATGAGTAGAATAGTCAAAACCTGTCATGGACATCCTTTACAAAAACTTTTGTTTAACAAAGAACTTAGTTGTACTGCATGTTCTTTGGGGAAATTGATTACCAAACCGTCAATGACGAAAGTGGTTCATGAATCCCTTACTTTCTTAAAGAGAATACAGGGTGATATTTGTGGTCCTATTCATCCCCGAAGTGGACCATTTCAGTACTTTATGGTTCCAATTTATGCATCTGTTAGATAGTCGCATGTTTGCCTTCTCACGACACGTAATCTTGCATTTTCTAAGCTTCTTGCTCATATTATTAGATTACATTCTCATTTTGCAGATTATTCCATCAAGTCAATTCGTCTTGACGGTGCAGTGGAGTTTTCTTCAAAAACTTTTGATGCATATTGTTAGTCTTTGGGTATTGATGTTGAGCATCCTGTTTCTCATGTGCATACACAGAATGGTTTAGCTGAATCATTCATTAAGCATCTTCAACTCATTGTTAATGAAAACTCAACTCCCTATTTCTGCTTGGGGACATGCTATTTTGCATGCTGCTGCATTGGTAAGTTATCGACCATATGCAAATAATCAATGCTCTCCTTTGCAACATGTGTTAGGTCATCAACCCGACATTTCTCATTTGCGTGTTTTTGGTTGTGCTGTTTATGTTCCTATAGCACCACCACAACACACCAAGTTTGGCCCATAATGCCGACTTGGGATTTATGTTGGTTTTGATACACCATCTATTATTAGATATCTTGAACCATTAACATGGGATGTCTTTACTGGAAGATTTGAAGATTGTCATTTTGATGAGCTAGTTTTATCGCTTGAAAAATAGTGTGATTCATCATGGTATACTCCAGATTTATCTCATCTTGACATTCGCACCAAGCAATGTGAAACAAAGGTGCAGAAGATTTTACATCTTCAAAATATTGCTAACCAAATGCCTAATGCATTTGCAGATACAACAAAAATAATGAATTCAAACGTACCATCTAAAACTGCCCCACACGTGTTGTTTTCCCTACAGGACAAGCCATGGATGTGGTAGCAAATGAGTCGTCTAAAGCACGCCTTAAGCGTGGATGACCAGTTGGTTCAAAAGATTCTGCTCCTCGAAATAGGAAAATCCAATCTCAATCATTGAAAGATAGTACTCCTAAAGAGGCTATTAAAGATATGTCTGAATTCTCTGAGCATAAATCTCCTGACAAGGAGAGTGTTTTTACAGAAACAGTGGAACCTCAAAATGAGGAAATTTCCATAAATTATGTTTCAAGCAGAGAAGTTCGGAATCGTAATACAATTATTGTTGACGACATATTTTCATTCACAGTAGCTACTGACATTGCCTTAGATAATGATGGTTTTGAACCACACTCTATAGAGGAATGTCATCAAAGGATCAAAATGGAAAATGGCAATCTAAGTAGAATTACAATCTCTCGCTAAACGCAAAGTTTTAGGAACTGCAGTTCGAACACAATTTAATATCAGTCATGTTGGTAGTAAATGGGTGTTTGTACGTAAGCGAAATGAGAAAGGTGAAGTCGTTCGCTATAAAGAGAGACTAGTGGCATAAGGGTTTTTCACAAAAACCTGGGATTGACTATGAAAAAACATATTCTCCTGTTATGGATGCAATTACCTTTCGGTATTTGATCAGTCTGGTAGTCCTTGAAGGGCTCGACATGAATCTAATGGATGTGGTTACTGCTTATTTATATGGAAAATTAGACATTGATATTTACATGAAAATCCCTGAATGTTTTCAGTTATCAATAGATAAACCATGTTATATGTATTCACTTAAACTTAATCGAGCCTTGTATGCCTTGAAACAATGGTACAATCATCTCAGTGAATACTTAATAACTTAGGGATGTGTAAACAATCCGATATGCCCATGTATATTCATTAAAAGGGAAAACTCTGGATTTGCTATATGTAGATGGGGAAAAATGATTTGCTGGTTTTTACGGAATTGAGGAGATGACCGTGCGGAGGAGACTCCTTGAACCGAGCAAAATGTTCAACCTCAAACAGATGCACCACTGCAAAGGGGGTGCTTTGAATTCGAGAGATCAATCTGTAGTACTCCGGCCTAAACCAACACAATGGCCGTTCCAGAGTAAATTTGGTGACAAGAGAGGATGGGTTGATCTGTAGGAGGGAAGCTAAGAAATGTGTGGAATCAATGGTAATCAAAGATTGTGGGTGTGTTGTGAATTCTGAATACAATAAATTCTGAATGATTGAAATTTCTCAGTTGAGAGTAATTGCTCAATTGATGAGTTTTTGATCTCGTGTTGTCAATAAGACGCGAGATTCTTGTCGTTGTTGGATTTTTTTGTTCTTGTTATTTCAATCATGATTCAGAGACTTATTAATATTGTTGGAATTGTAGACTTCATGATCCCATGAAGTGTGATAGTTGATGGAATCAAAGAGTTGAGAGATGAAAATAGTGTTTGAAACCAGTTGCTCATCGTGCGGAGGCTTGGTTGATTTTCCACCCACTACTTTGTTAACTCCTTCAACTGATTGCACGACTTGCTCACATTCCATCGTGTATTTGAACACACGTGCCGTAGACCACCAGACCATAACCCTAATTGATATCCCCCCAAGTGAAACGATTGACGTCTCGTGGTTAGTTTAATCAGTTGCTGACTTCGTCATATCATAGGACGATGAGTCCATGTATTTACTGAGTTGAACATGATTTTGTAAAATATTCTGAAACTCATGGATTGAACGTGGGCATGATTCGCACGTTCATAGTTGAGGCGATCAATTATTTCTCATTCGATGATTTGCTGAATATTGATAACCAATATTCTCTGATTTGAGCAAGTATTGCTTATCTGAGGAAGTGTTGCTCATCTGATGAATTATTGGCAGCGTGACCAAAATAAAATATTAATTAAAATACTAGTAGTTGAACCGAGCATAACTAATGAGAATATTTATCATGAGATCGTCATAAATTTATTAGTGTTTGAATCTGGAATTATGATCCTTGGACTAAGAAACCCTAATTTGATCAATTGATGACCACTTCATGGTTTGTTAGGAATTGAACCGTGGAACGAAGGAAGGATTGGTTTCATGAGACCGTGGGTCAATCATGTAACACCCATATGCTTGTTTGAATACATAAGGAAGGATTGGTTTCATGAGACCGTGATTCCACTCTAGCTTTCCACTTAGACGTGTCCATGAGAGGTGTGGATTCAAGCAAAGTATTTTCTTCACTTATGTATTCATCATCAAACAGATCCAGGTTAAAATTATTCAAACAAGCCTACAAAGGGTCAACAGACATGCTACTAGACAACGAATCCTGAATCAAACTTTCAATCATGTTAATTTCATGCACATCATTATCATCATCAAGATCTAAATGTTGTTGGCTAGTATTGAAAACATTCAACTCCGCAGTCATATTACCAAATGACAACTTCATCACTCCATTACGGCAGTTAATGATTGCATTCACTACAAGAAAATTGGACTTCAGCCACTACCATGTTTTGGTGGCTAAACACGTATTTTTGGTGGATAAAGATTTCTACCAACGATCTAGCAACTGATTTGTCGAGTGGTTAAAGGATTACTTGTTGTAATCTTTGTGCAACCATGGCGTCGTTAGAGATGTTTTCCAGTAGCTCTTAGCGACTCAAATCTTGTTGGCAGGAACCTTTAGGCATGTACTATTGGTTAGCAGGAGGAAATCTCCAGCCACTCAAATTGTGGCGGTTGTTTAAGGATTTAGGCCTCTTATGTCACCAAGTATATGCAGTCGGTTAAGGATTTGACCCGCTATAATCATTTGCTCAAAGGTGCCAGCAAGTGGAAATTTGTTTGACTGAGTTAGTTGATCGTGTATAAAAGGGGTTTGATTCTGAATCTCTGATAAAGTTAAACATAAATCTTAAAGTAATACCAAAAAGAAAAACTATGAATCGAATTCAATAAAACTAAAGAGATTCATTTTGTTGTCACCTAATATCGTTCAATCTTTTCTTTTAGCTTTGATTTTGCGTTCCATTGAGGACCCATTCTAGATTAAGTTATCAGTCAATCTTCGGTCCTACATACACAAATGAACAAATAAAAAGATCAAAACTTAATGAAATTAATACAAATATAACATTGAACCTAAATGGGACATGTACTGAAATACCAATAAGAAACAAATATACATTTCAAGGTCAGTACTCAGTGGAGTAAAATATTGAATTCTTCACTGCTGCAAGACCGAAAAAAAGAAAAACAATATGTATATCGGTATTTATTAAAAAAAAAAGTGAATAAAAGAAAATGAATAGATCTAAAGAAAATGGCAGCTATTTAAGCATCAATTACAACTTTTGATGGAAAAACTCAGAATCACTTAATTTAGTTTTATTGATAACAAAAAATTCACCGTAATCAGAAATACCCATTACAAAAAATTATAAAGCAACTTTTTTTTTTTTTTTTTGATAAACCGGAAGAACCATACTAATCAAATGCATATGTAAAACCCAGCTCTTCTTTTTCAAGCAGGAAAGGAAACCACACTTACTAAGTTGAAAAACTGTAAGATCTTGATGCGAAACCCCGAGATCTGAATACTCCTTCATGTAAAAAAAAAGAAGAAGTAACAAAGTGAATTAATCACTGTGAGACATATAGAGATGGTTACATAGTGAAAGAAGTTATGAAAAATACTGAAAGAGATTTACACTGGAATCAAATGGGATGGTGGCGGTGGAGGTGTGAAATGAGAAGAAGCTTTGGTGTTATTAGTCAGTAGGTGTTTATATGAGATGTAACGGATGTTGATGGTTTTTAAAGCGTCCGATCTTCCCATATCTCAAGGAATATCCAATGATTTTTTTTTTCTTTCTTATGAACTACAATGAAACACGTCACACATTTTTTTCTTATGAAACTACAAATAAACACGTCAACACATTTGGGCGTTTAAAAATAAAGAGATAAACCATTATAAAGGATGAGTCCTGATTGGCTACAAAAGCATCATCCGGATTTTGGAGTTTCTGTGATTCAAAAACAAGGCCTTAGGATATATAGTTATCAACGGTGGTGATTCTCATTTTAGAACCGACCAAAAAATGAAACAGAGAGATCTGATTGGTAGATTAAGGTTCACACGGATCGTGGAAGTATAAGGTTCCGCTTATACAATTATTATCCATCTTCCAGCAGTGTACTTTGTAGTTGCTAACAACGTTGGGGTTGAAAGCTAATAACCACACAAACAATCTTTTAATCAGTACAGGTATCTACCAAGATTATATATTAGTAGTTAAGACCAGTGACTAGAAGTGTATAGCTTCTATTGTACAATTTGGTTGGAGAGATATGGTGGCTCAAAGTTAACAGCCGCACATGTGATTTTTTGTGTTGTTAAAGCGTTGTCGCCAAAGGGTTGAACCCGCTATTGTTGCTGAAAATTGGTGGGTAGAATTTTTCATCCACCGTCGTTGATTTCAGTTACAAGAAGCAGTTAGAAGAGTACTTCAACAACTAAAGTTGGTAAGAAAATAGTCGCTAAAGGAAAGTTTTCTTGTAGTGATTGGACATCGCTAAGAAAGGACGTCCCAAAATGACAGGAATGTGACTGTCAGGGTTTTGCACAGGTTGAGTATCTAAAACGATGAAGTCCACAGGAAAATAAAACTTATCAACCTTAATCAAAACATCTTCTACCACACCACGTGGCACTTTGACGGATCTGTCCGCCAATTGCAGAGTTATAGGTGTTGCCTTCAACTCTCCAAGACCTAACTGCACATATACCGAATATGGTAGTAAATTCACACTTTCCCCTAAGTCTAGCAACGCCTTCTTAACCGTCTGGTTACCTATTTTTCATGTGATAGTTGGACTACCTGGGTCTTTAAACTTAGGTGGTGTGTTGCTTTGAATGATCGCACTCACCTTCTCAGTGAGAAAAGCACGCTTATGCACATGAAGCTTTCGCTTTTGTGTGCAAAGATCCTTAAGGAATTTAGCATAAGCAGGGACTTGCTTGATTGCATCAAGAAATGGGATGTTGATGTTAACTCGTTTGAACATTTCCAAAATCTCGTTGTACTGGATACTCTCTTTTTGCTGCACCAATCTTTGTGGGAATGGAGCAACATGCCCAGAAGATGGTGTAGGAATATTGACAATAGTAGAATTCCTATCTTTCTCAGATTTGTTTTCTACAATAGGTGTTTTATTTGGAGTTGTATGCACTGGTGAGTCCGATTTAGACTCACTCAACTGTGGTACACCTACATTGTTCTCAACAACCTTACCACTACGAAGAGTGGTGACAGCATTCACAGGGCTATGTGAAGTTTCATTGCAAGTTGAAGTATTTGCCTGAAATACATTCTTTGGATTTTGTATAATTTGGGAAGTTTTCCTTTCTCTCTCTCATTCAAAGTATCACAAATTTGGCCCATTTTAAGCTCTAAACTTGCGAAACGTTGGTCGGTTGTCTTTTGAAGTTGTGCCAAATTTTGGGTCAACAAACCGAAACTTTCTTCGAAGCTAGGCTTTTTATCTGTAGGGTACCGAGTGTGCGGTTGCACTTGGGGGTTTCTAGGATATGAGTATCCTTGGTTATTATTTGTTGTTCCCCCTTGTATAGGCCCCTTAGACCATGAAAAGTTAGGGTGATTTCTCCACCCTGGGTTATAGGTCTGAGAATATGGGTTGTTCTCTTGTCTTTGGTACAAAACATTGGCTTGCTCGGTTTTGGATTCTTGAAATGCATGGAGGTCTAGACAAGTATCCACTAGATGGTCTGAACTATGGCATGCGGCACAAGTGGCCATTTCAATTTGACTACGGAGAGTAGGGATATTAGTTTTTCCATTCTTCTCTAGCTCTAGATTTTCTATTCTCCTGGCCAAGGATGCCATCTTTGCACTCCCTTCGAGGTCAGAGTCAATTCTATGAACATTAGATGCAAGGGTAGTCCTTTTTGGTTCACGGGTGGATTCCCACTGCTGAGTCTTTTCAGCGACTTCGATTAAGAAAGTCCAAGACTCATCAGCAGTTTTGTCAATAAATATCCCATTGCACATGGACTTAACTGTAGTTTGGTTTTGAAGAAACAAACGATTTTGAATTGTTAACTCTAATATTACTCTCACTACTGTTAGTGGAAGCGTAAAAGGTAAGAGTTAAGAATTAACATTTTTTCCGATGGATTTGTTTGCATGTTGGTAATCTTTTGTGATTCTGATTCCAGAAAAATGTCCGACAACATCAATTACTCTTCTGATGAGGATTCCAAAGTTCCTGTATCAAAATCCAAGGCTTCTCAGGGTGAGGAGCCTAAGTCTGGCGTACCCTTGAATGAGCGGAGGGTTACTTTCGATGAAATCATGAAAAGAAAAGCTGAGGATGATGCAAAAAAGGCTCGCCGACGTGCAAAGGATCGAATCGGGCGCAAAATACAAAGGACTGGGGAGAAACGTAAACTCTTAGACGTGTGGCCTGCTAATTCTGATGCTGATGATTCTGAAGAAGACATATGGGAGGTACCCAGGACTTGGTATGATCGATGTGAAAGAGAGTACCATAGGACTATGAAGCAAATTGGAGCTGAATCGGAAGAAGATTCGAAATCATATGATGATCCTGAAGCTCGTCTGAACTCTATCGCCGTTGATTATGATTATGAAGAGGAGGATAGTGATGACAACTCCGATGACTCAGATGATGAGAAGGATATTGACGACGAATCTGACGAATAGATTTATTTCCGTCTTCTTTTCTTTGTGAAATATTTGAATGTTTCTTAGGATTCGTAGTAGATATTTCTTCGACGATTTGAACAAATTTTCTTCTGATTTTGAATTTTCCTTGAATGAGAAAACCCTTTTATTAATGTTGATTCTTCTAGGATTGAATAAACGAACCAATGTTCGTGACCTGAAATTCATCATTACCTTCGACTCGTCTTAGTGACTCTCGTTTGCAGAAAGTACTGAGATACGTGTTGCGTGGGCTGAGAGAATACGTGTTACACCTGAATCCTTGTAATCTTGACCGTGTGCGTCAGTCCCCAGTTGTTTATCTCCGCATCTTCAGTGTCGTCCTTGTTGAAATCTTAGGGTTTCAGTAAAACCCGCAACTGAATTGACTATCCACAGAAGATAAACCTCCACCGTGTCTAACATATATCTTCAAGACTTCGAGTCTATCGTGTACGCAACTATTTATTCCATTCCTGAGTTAGTTTCATTGTGCAGAGAATTCTTGATCATACCTTGTTACCTCCATGTCAAGCAATGGTATCTCTTCTCATGATGATACTCAGTCGAAGCGTGAAATAGCAGCACCCATCTCAGTAAGTTGCATATTTTTTCATCTTTGCCTGATCAATATGACGATTTGATCATTAAGAAAATGACTTATTGCAGGATAATCAGAAGAACACTTCTTCTCGGACCAAGCGAACTGTTAGATCTCCTTTCCGGTATAGGTCGTCTCGGGCTGAGGCTGGATTATCTGTAAGTAATCTTATAATCTTGAGATTATACTGTTCTCTATTGAAATTAAATACTCCTTCGTTTCATTGCAGACAGATGTTCACGTCGTTGTCGATGCCAAAGAAGGAGCGGAAAGTATGTGACTGTAGTCGAGGTTGAGGATAGCACCGACCGAGTCGGTGAAGATTCTATAGAGTCCATGGGGACAGGAGACAGTGTTCATGCCCATGAATATCTTGCAGTTGGACTCCCATTTGAAGCCCCTTTGATCAATACTTTCCCGGACAATGAATTGGTTGGCAGGTTCGTCGTTCCCAAATGTCATGCGCCTCTGTATACTAAGATCTGGAAGAAGTATGGCTGTATTGCTACTACAGAGGTATGGAAAGGCTTCCTTCCAACTCTCTTAACCATGGCAGCTGAGTTGTTGCCAATTATTGAGGAAATGAACCAAATGCACTTGCGAGATGTCAAAAACCATGAGCCGCATGAATGGGATGAGATGATCTCAAACTGTGAGATATTGTGATTTAACGTGAGCTAGCTCCGTCGTCGACTTGAGATAATCAAGATTCATAAGGCAGCATAGGTTGCTGATGTAATTTTCCTGAACACTGCTTTATTGGAGGAGGAAAAGATACTGGCTCTGGAATCTTCTAGGGTCGAGAAGGCAGTTGAGGATTTGAAGGTAAATACTAGGATCTTTCAGAAGAAACTTGACAAAGATTCTTATAGGGATTATCCAATGCTGGATGGTTTGTTCTGAGTGAGCATTTATGATTGTTATTTTTGAATTGATTTAAGTTTCTGGTTAGGTGGAATAATTGATCATGGTACGAATGAATTTTGTTCATTTATGAAATGTTTAATGAACAAAAGAGAATTTGAATTCTCTTTGGAGGAATGAAAATTACATTTTTGAAAATGCTTGCAATGATGAAAAGGCAGTTGTTTTCAATGGATCAGGCGTAATATGCTTTGAGCCATTTGCCGTTGATTATATTTCCTTCCACTCCTCTGTCAATCTTTAAGATTTTGTAGTATCCGTCAATTTTGTGCTTGGGATCGGGTGAGTTGAGCTCTGAGGATCGGTGACCAACTCAGTCAAATTTTCTTCGTTCATCTTCGTTTTCAGAGTATTCGAGCTTTAAATTCAGGTGATTTTGGAAGAATCTATTTGGAATAAATGATTGGTGTGTCACTCTGTGTTCAGATCCTTTATTGTTCTTTTTTCTTCGATTCTAGTTCTATTTAGGGTCTTCTTCCATGCTAAAAATAAATATGAATCCAGATATGGATTCCTCAGTTGTTGATTTAAATATTTCTCCAGTTGAAAGTCCTTTGATTGATTTAATTCATAATACTGAAAAACGTTGTGATGCGTGGAAATTCTCATTGATTGGTCGTTTATATTTAACTCGATTGAAATTTTCTGAAGTAGTTTCAAATATGAAATATCAATGGAACCTTGAAGGTCAATGTAAAATGATTCCTTTAGGTAAAGGTTTCTTTACTATTAAGCTTGAAACTGAGAAGGATCGAATGAGTATTAAGGATGGTAAATGGGAGGTTGGAGATCAAGTGCTTTGGATTCGAAATTGGATTCCTGATTTTAGGCCAGAAAATCATAGAACCTCTTCTGCAATGATCTGGGTCCATCTTCCAGGTCTGAGTTACAAACGCTCTTTACAATTTGCAGAGCTCTAGGAACTCCAGTAAAAGTTGATGAAGCCACACTTAATTATGATAATGGGTATTATGCTAGAGTTCTGGTGAATATTGATTTTGCAAATCAAATTCCAAGTAAACTATGGATTAAAACTAAGTTTGGGGGCTTTATGCAAAATGTAATCCTGATAAAACCTCCAAAGTTCTGTGACCACTACAAAATTGTTGGGCAACTGAAGATTGAATGCAGGGTCAAGAATTCTGCTCCAAAGGAGTTTACTCCAGCACAAACTTCCTGTACTCCTCCAAAGAGCAGTTTTACTTCAAATAATGTCAAATTTGACATTTGTGATCCTTCTCTAGGTTCTAGCAGTCAAGCAAAAGGGGGGTTATCTAATACAGCTTCAAAATATGTTGAACATTGTGAATCAGCTATTACACATATTTATCAATCTTCTGGTGTAAGAGATATAATAAAAATTACGTCAGGAATGTTTGGCTCCTTACAAGACACAAATGCTGAGGAAAATATTATTGAAATGCATGAAGAAAGTGTTTATATATCTCCAGCTATAGTATTGAAAATTGTTGAAAACAATGCTGTGGAAAATAGTGTTATCAAATACATCAATGGGAAAGAAGGTACAATAAATGAATAGCAGATTCCTACTACTTCATGGTCCAAAGTTATCTCAAAACCTTCATCAACTAAACATGGAACTTCTACAACTGTTGATGCTCCAAAGGTAACCACTCAACAGATTCATGTTAAATATAACTTTAGGAAAACTCAAAATAAAGGAGGTACTAAGGGCCTCCAATCTCAACAATGAAAGTTCTATTATGGAATTTAAGGGTCCTTAGAAGAGTTAAGGCTCAAAATAAATTAAGGTCCTTAATAAATCAATTCCAACCTTCATTAGTCTTTATAGTTGAACCTAAAGTTTTTTGTAGTCCTTCCTTTTGCAATTAAATTAAATTTGGGTGGATTTCTTATTTCTGGTGTTCTTGCTCATGTAGGTATTGTTCAAAGGAGATTTCTATGGACAGAGATGGAACTTATAAGTGACCTGAAACAGCCATGGATGGAAATTGGAGATTTTAATTCTATTACTTCTTCAGAAGAGAAAATTGGTGGCAGGGAAGTTAACAGAAAGGCAATGCAATAATTTAACTCTTGTTTAACAAATTGTGAATTAATTCAAGCTCCAAAAACTGGTATGCAACATTCATGGTCAAATTGTTAGCATGGCAGTAGAAGAATCCTGTGTAATCTTGATAAAGCTGTTTACAACCAACTGTGGTTTCAAAAAAATGAAGATTGGAATTATAAAGTTGGTTTGAGAATAGCTTCAGATCACTCTCCTTTACTTGGAGGCAATGTTGCAATTCCTAAACCCAAGAATATTCCTTGGAAGTTTCAAAAAATGTGGTTATCCCATCCTTAGTTCTTGGAAGTTGTTTCTCAATGCTGGAATGAAATAATTCTTGGTAACCCAGCTTTTGTATATCAACAAAAACTTAAAAAATTAAAGAACATTCTTAAAGAATGGAATTGGAGTGTCTTTGGTAATGTGTATGTTAAATTAAAAGAAGCTGAAAAAGAAGTTCAGAATGCAATGTCAGAATCTGACATGAATCCTTTTGACACAGAAATCCTGGACAAGTTAGTCACTGCAGAAAATACATTCAATTCAAGAGAAGTTCATTTAAGTACAATGCTCAAGAAAAAAGCAAGAGTTTCATGGGTCAAGGAAGGATCTTCAAATACAGGTTTCTTTCACACAAACTTAAAAATTAGATAGTCAAGAAACTCCATAAGTGAACTGCAAGATAAAAATGGTGATATTATAACAGATCAATCTAAAATTGCTGACATATTACTTTAACATTTTCAAAAGAAATTTCAGTTTTCAGAAGTAGTACATGATGACTCTCTTCTTGAAGTTATTCCAAAGGTGATAAATGAAGAAGACCAAAAATGCTAGATGCTATTCCTGAGGAAGAATAAATCAAAAATACAATATTTAGCATGGACCCTGACAGTTCTCCTGGCCCTGATGGCTTCTCAGGTTGGTTCTACATATCATGTTGGCACATTATCAATAAAGATGTAATTCAAGCTGTGCAATTCTATTGGAAAAATAGACTTATCCCTAAGGGTCTTAATTCTAATTTCTTAGTACTTCTTCCAAAGATTGAGGGTGCAAAAACTCCAGATCAGTTTAGACCAATTGGTCTGAGCAATGTCAGCTTCAAGATCTTTACAAAAATCATTAATACCAGATTGTGCTCACTTATGAATAAGCTTACCACTCCTCAACAAGTAGCATATATCAAAGGTAGGAGCATACAATAACAAATACTTTTGGCATCTGAATTAATAAATGAGATGAGGAAGAAAAGAAGAGGTGGAAATGTAGCTCTCAAACTTGATATCTCACATGCATATGATTCTGTGAGTTGGAGCTTCCTTTTTCAAGTGCTTAAAAAATATGGATTCTCTGAGTCATGGTGTGAATGGTTGCATACTCTGTTTGTATCAGCTAAAATATCAGTAATGATTAATGGATGTCCACAAGGTTTTTTCTTAGTTGGTAGAGGTCTCAGACAAGGAGATCCTCTATCTCCAACTCTCTTTGTGATAATGGAAGATGTTCTTAGCATGTGCATTCACAAATTGGTGGAGGAAGGTTCTTTGGCTCCAATGGTGTTTAGAAGAGGTATTCATCCTACTCACTTATTTTTTGCTGATGATGTCCTCATTTTCTTTAATGGTGCAAAGAAAAGTGTTCTTAATCTTCTTAATTTGCTGGAAAAGTATCAGAAGGGTACTGGATAGATAATCAATAAAACTAAAAGTAAACTCTTTATAGATGGTACTTCAAGCCTTAGAAAGCTTCAAATAAGAGATTTAATGCAAATGGAATTAAGTGAGTTTCATGAAAAGTATTTAGGAGTAATTCTTTCTCCTGGCAAAGTTAAATTATCTACTATATGGCTTATGGTGGAAATGTTTCAGAACAAGTTAGCAGTGTGGAAGGGGAAGTTGATGTCATTTCAGGATAGACTAGTGCTGGTCAAGTCAGTTCTGTGCAGCATACCAATTTATAATATGGGTGTTTACAAATAGCCTTCATTAGCTATTAAAATCTGCGAAAAGATCATAAGAAACTTTTTTTGGTCTGGGGATGGAGAAGTAAGGAAATATAAAACTCTTTCATGGAGGAAGGCGTGCACTCCTTTTAGTGAAGGTGGTCTTGGAATTCAGAGACTAGAAATCATTAACAAAGCACTTCTTATGAGGATGATGTGGAGGATTATTAATTCAGAAGAGGAATGGGAATTATTTATTAAATCTAAATACAAAAATCCCACTGGACAATGGAATGAAAATTGGAAACTGTCTTCTATTTGTCCAGGCTTAAAGTGGGCTTGGAGTGTATTAAAAGAAAATATTAAATGGGGCATTGGCAATGGTCAAAAAGTGAGTGTCTGGTTTGATAATTGGACTCATGGAAATTCTCTAAGTGATCAACCTGACATAGCTCATCATATCAATCATAACAAGCAAATGAAGGTAGCTGATCTTATACAAGATGGATCCTGGTGTATACCCCATGATCTGCAACAACAATTTCAAACCTTCAGATTTCCTGACATAGGTGGAGGTGAAGATAAACTTTACTGGACTGGTTCTTTAAATGGTATGTTCTCTTCATCTTCAGCCATTAACATTATAAGGCATAAAGAACCCAAAATGAACTGCTCTCCAAAAATATGGAATTATTTTTTTGCATCCAAGTACCTCAAGTAATATTTGGAAAATAGTTCAGGGAGTCTTTGTTGATGATTCTGTTATGACTAAGAGAGGGTATAGTCTAGCATCAAGATGTTGTATTTGTGAACATGATCAAGACAGTATGAACCATCTTCTTTGGCACTGCATATTTAGCAACAAAATTTGGAATTGGGTTTGCTCAATTTTTGGATTCAATCTGCCTAAGTCTTTTGATGATATTTGGACTAGTGCAAGGAATTGTAGTCCTCTTATTAAAGAAACTTGGATTACTGTTGTTTGTTCAATTATTAAGGAATTGTGGTTTCAAAAAAATAAAAGACTATATGAAGACATTAAACCAAATAAAAAGCAGTTCATGTCCAGGATTAAGAAGATGGTCCTTGAGGGAGGTTACAGAATAAAAAGCACTAAGTGGAACCAAGACTATGATCTGCAAATAATTACTTTCTTTAACCTTGGTGTAAGACCCAGTAGATTTCATAGCATTAAAATTTGTTACTGGTATCCTCCAAGTCTTGGATATATTATGTTCTGCTGTGATGGTTCATCTTTTGGTAACCCAGGAGCAGCAGGTTTTGGTGTTGTTGTAAGAGATAACTAATGTCAAGTTATTGGAGTTTTATCTGGTGGCATTGGCATTGGAACAAACTACATTGCAGAGGTTTATGGTGTTGTATGTGCAGCTGAATTGGCAGTGGAATGGGGTATGGATCATATTGTATTATGCTCAGATTCTAAATCAGTGATTGATAATTTTGCACAGGGGGAGATACCTTGGTTCATTCAGATGAGGTGGAGGAAAGCAACAAGTAGGATTACTTCTATCATGTACAAACACAGCTTCAGAGAAGCTAATTTTTCTGCTGATTCAGCAGACAAGAAGGGTTCCACTTTAGAAGCTGGTGAGAGACAACTTATTATGGGGAGACCATCATTCTTAACCAGAATTGAGCACCTATGAGTTTCTTATTATAGATTCTGTTGAATTGAATTATATTTGATCTTTTTTATTCATAGCTTTATGGGCCTGAATTAGTGGGCTGTTTTGTGGCTTATTTATTTTCCCTTTTGGGTCTGGCTTTGGTTGTTATGTAATCCTTTTGTAATCTCTTTTTCTTATTAATGAAATATGATTTAGAAAAGAAAAAAAAATAGTATCCGCTAGATACTGCTTTGGTGACTACATACGTTCCTTCCCATTTCGGAGAGAACTTGTGAGCAGACATGTCTTGTTGAATGTTCTTTACTGTCTTTAATACCAGATCCCCTACTTGAAATGTTCGAGGTCTTACCATTTTTTTGTAGGCTCTGGATATTCTTTTCTTGTAGGTTTCTACATATTTTTCCACCTTAGACCGCTTTGACTCGAGCATGTCCAGTTCAGCAACTCTCGAGTTGGACACTTCGGCTTTATCCCATTACACTCCACTAGATGTTGTGATCCTTCCTGAAGGAGTTTTGATTTCTGTCGGCAGTATGGAATCGGCCTCATAGACAAGAGAATATGGTGAAGTCCCAATCGAGGTTTGACAATCCCACAAAGCCATAGGAAATTGTTCGTGCCAGGTTCGGGGATTATCATGAATTGTTCGACTGAGAATGCAGATCAAAGTTTTTTTGGTGCTCTCTGCTTGCCCGTTTCCTTGGGGATATTATGGTATAGAGAAAACTTGTTTGATGTCGTACTCCTCGAGCAATTCTGTCACATGCTTGTTGTAAAAAGGGGTTCCATTATCGGTAACAATATGTTGGGGAACACTGAATCTTCATATTATGTACTCTTTGATGAGGCTGCAATCGTAGTTCCAGTGGTGCTTCGAAGAGGAATGGCTTCAACCCATTTGGTGAAATATTCGGTTGCAATGATGATGTATTCATGCTGCTTCGAAGATGATGGATTTATTTTCCCGATAATATCCATTCCCTAACTATAAAAGGGCCATGGACTATTCACAGAATTCAATGGGAGACAAGGTGTGGATGAGATTACCATGGACTTGGCATTGATGACATCTTTGAACGTGCGCAGCTGTATCATCTTCCATGGTCGGCCAGTAATATTTCTCATGAATCTGGAGAAATAATTTCCTCTTTCCTTAATGCTCTTCATCATGCATCTCCTTCAAGATTGTTGGGATCTCATGCTCATCTAAGCATCTCAGCAGGTTTCCACCAAAACTTCTGTGATATAAGATCCTATCAAGAAAAACAAATCTCTTAGCTCTCTGAATGAGCTTGATTATTTCTTTCTTTTCCAGCGGAAACTCATTGTGTCGGAGGTACTTGATGTAAGGTTCCCTCCAGTCCCCAGTGTGATGGGCCGTTAGAGCTTCCAAGTGATGAGGAGGCATCTGACATTTGGGACATGACTTTAGAGTTCTTGATTGAACCTCCATGGAAGTCCAATAGTATCCCATTCTTTGAAGCTTTCGGTAAAGTGTTACCACCAGCTTCTGTCCACATGTTTCTTCATGTATGCACTTGAGTTGCTCGTCCGCTTCGTCAGGTCCAAGGCATCGTGATAAAAACCCATCAGAGTTTCGATAGTATAAAGCTCCATGAAGTAGAAAATAATTCCTCAATTCCTTGAGACTGATTTTACCTTCTGAAACAGAACTTCTCAATTCATGAATAATAGGTGCTCGCCAATCATTTGATTGGATGTCTTCGACTTAATCAAGCCAGGTAGATGACACAGTATGCCTTTGTACAGTGATGGTCTTCTCTGCTCCTTCAAATTGCATCTTAGAAGAGAGATTTTCCAGGCAGTCGGCGTGTCTATTGTGAGTTCGTCCAGTATGGACAATCGTTACATCAACGAAATAAGTTAACAGCCGTTGAGCTTCAGTTCTGAATAGAGCAAGCGTGATTTCTTTGATAGAGTATGTTCCATTCATTTGATTGACCAGTAGTTTTGAATCTCCCCTTATCTCGAGGTGTGTTGCTCCTGCTTGCTTAGCTAGAGACAATCCCAGTAAGAAGGCTTCATATTCTGCTGAATTGTTGGTGCAGTGAAAATCCAACTTGAATGAATGTGAGAAAACCTCACCCGATGGGGAGACTATGTAGCGCCCCCTAAGCTAGCAGCTGACTAATCTAAGAGATTAACTAAATAAATAGGCACTACGAAACCAAATCATAAACTTAAGCATTCAATTAAGAAATGTGCTACAAAACTTAACCCAAAACTAACCCGCTCTGAAACATATATATACAAGAAGTCCTCTCAAATGATACATATACAATAGTCATTTGGTTTGCAGATACAATATGTAATATAATAAACATAGTAGAAGTTAACCAACCAAAGAAACCAACCCTTGATGCATTCGCTGCGCAACTCTGATCTGTCTCTAAAACTGAAAGTGGGAATAGGTGAGCACATCATTGATAAGTGCATATTTCACATATATTTGGTGTTAATTCCATGCTAGTATTTGATGGTTTTCTTGCAGATTATTGTGTGGTACGCGTGTTTTCTCTTATTTGTGTGTTAGAAGGTGAATAATCCAAAAAGAAGTGAATTCGAGCTTAGTTGTGCAGTGAAAGAAGCTAGATAAGAGTGAGGAAGAGCCAAAGACCAATTGTAACTCGTTCAAATACAAGATTTCTACTTTTCATGGGGTAGAGGACGACAAGTCAAAGGCAACGGCGAAAGAACGGAGTCAATCGGAGTTCTTATGAAGAAGTTATGGGAAAAATATGAATGAACTTGGAATTAAACTGTCAGTCTTCCAGATCGACGAGTTGAATGGGAATCTCTTGTTAAAGGGCACCCTCACTGTACGTTAAGGGACACCTTCATGTTAAGGGGTAGTCAGTTCAAGGGAAGTGCTAAATGGAGTCCGTTTTGTTACTTAAGGGGTTGTAAAAATTCGAATTTTGTTAATGGCACCTGCAATACTGATAAGGGGGCCGCCATCATCTCCTTCACTTTCACGACCAGTCATGGTTGATACCGTTGATGGAGATCGATGAAGTTTGTTGCTGGTGTTTAACAGAGCTCGTGATGGACATGCGGCAGTTCAATGAGAAGGACAATGTATGGCTTGCTGCCATTAATGGTGAAGCGAGAACGGAAGTTGTTGCTACTGGTGAGAATGATGACGAGTTTGGGATGCTTGTTAGTTCGATGGAAGGGATTGAAGTCGGTGATTTGTTGCTCGGCTGATGAGAATGAGAACTAGTTCGATGACGAGTTTGGAGCTGTGGACAGTGTGAGGAGACGAGACGGAGTTGCGTCAACACCATGGGGATGACGACGAAATGGTGGAAGATGAGGTCTTTGTCATGTTGATTATCAACGACGAGTGCATGCTATTCTTACTCGAGGTTGTTGGAGCTCGAGATTGGCAGATAGAATATGCCATAGATGATGACATGGCTGCTGTTGAGGAGAAAATGGTGACGTTCGCAAAGAGATGTTGTTGCTGTTGTTAGGAGAACGAAGTTTGGTTGCTATCACGGTGATGCTGGTCTTTCGGTGCTTCTTGCATGGCCGGAAGAGAAGCTGATGGTGAGTTAGCAATATAATGAATCCGGTGATGACGAGACGCTGACACCATGGATATGTTCGGGTCTGTCGCTCGGCTGCTGTTGACAAAGCAAAACAGCTGGTGGAAAGCAATAGACAATCAATGATATTGGCTGGTGTGATGAGTGCCCAACGCACTGAATAAAAGAAATAAATTAAAAGAAAAATAAGCAATCCACTCTTGAGTGCCCAACCCACAAAGTAAAAATAAATTAAGAAAATAAAAAGGGTCCGACATCATCTACTATAAATAGAGCTCGACCCAACACAATCTCTAGACGATTCCACATCCCACACCTCTACATCCCACACCTCTTCTACTCTTCTTTCATTTTTAGTTTTAGTTTTATTTCTTCTTCTTTATTTTTGGTTAGTACTCTAATTATGAGTAGCTAAATTTCTATCTAGGATTAGGGAGGAAATCCTACTATGTGTGCTATAATGTTTTGATTATTTTCTATAATAATTCTCTTGGTCCTTATTCTTGATTCGTAACGGTAATAATTTTCTTCATGTGTCCTATGATGCTTGATAATTGATTTATATATTCTATGTTAGAGAATAGCATTTTATAGTGAAAAAAATTGTTAATTATTTGAGAAAAATAATTGTTTGAAAAGATTTATTTTC
The DNA here is from genome assembly GCA_023529315.1 of Papaver bracteatum. Classification (NCBI taxonomy): domain Eukaryota; kingdom Viridiplantae; phylum Streptophyta; class Magnoliopsida; order Ranunculales; family Papaveraceae; genus Papaver; species Papaver bracteatum. The sequence goes on from JAJJWX010000864.1 coordinate 89,623, forward strand.
CGAGACGTATTATTTGTCCTAAATCGTCTTGAGTAATTTTGGGAAAATGAATAGTTATAATCATTTAGTATGTGTAGTAGTGATGGAATCTTGACATCCTAGACTCTTTTAATTGAACACAAGAATCATTTTTAGCATTTCCATTATTTTATAAGTTTTATAAAAATCACCATCTTTTTGTCTAAAACCGAATCTTTTAAAAAAGTCCGAGAATCAAACCCTATACTTACCACTTGTAAAACTGCATCAATCATCCCTAAAAGGGGTGCCCAGTAGGAATAACATTTAACTTTCATGCAATCACTGGAAATGATTTGAAAACAATTCTTGTTTTCCTTAAACACTAATCACAACCAATTTCACAGAAGTAAACAATCATGTATATGGAACTAACTCCTCCTAAGCAATGTGTAATATGGCGAATCATCCCGTGCCTAGATAATAATATGGTGACTCGTCTCGCACCTAGATAATAATATGGGGACTCATCCCGTCCCAGTAAATGAAGGAGCAGTATCCTATATACCACAATGGAAAAAATCATTCTCCAAACAATCAATGGAAATTCTTATTTCCCAAACAATTCATAAAGACAAACAAAACGTTATGATTCCTTTCCAAACCATGGAAAGATTAAAAGAGTCAATGGTACTTTCGGAATTTAAAATATAACAATGCATGGAATACATAACCACACAATGCATGAATTTGTTAAACATAAACTTTTGCAAAGGAGAACAACAATAATTACAGAAGAGTTAAATATAAATTCCCACCTCTTTTGATGACAAGCCACTCCTACCTCGAGATCCATGATCTACTGGTTCATCCTTGAATCGATCGTTGTTAATACAGACTAACTGTTAATCACACAAGAATTCTAAGAATCTAGCCAAAATGTCTCACACAAGAATGATACAATTCTATCTAATGGTTCTAAGCCCATTTATGACTTTACCCATTATCATTCTATATTTAGCATAGCTAAGGTTTACTAATTCAATTAGGTTGGTTTTATAGTCCATAAGTTAAGTCTCACGAACATCTACAACTTTGTAGAATAAATCAAAGTCTAATTCGGACCACAAGAGGTCCAAAACATTTAATTATGAAAACTGTCCTAAGCCTAAGTCCACTAAACAAGTCCAATAACTAAGGTCTAGCTAATCTGAGTCAACTAACGGTCACTAATGGCCGAACAAACGGTCAAGGGTCAACTAACAGTCAACGTCCAAGGTCGGGTCAAAGTCCTGGGTCAAACGAGTCAACTGGTCATTGACTCAGGTCTATTGACTCATTGAGTCAAACTGATTCGACTCAGTCAGATGGACTAAGTCAGCTAGAGTCAGATACCTGACTAGGCTGAATGGCACAAAGCCAAAACTCTTGCACAGGCCAGAGCCATTGCTCAAGTCAAAGGACACTAATGCACCATCATGGTGCAGTGCAGCTCTACAAACCAAACTTTAAACAACTTCTTCATAATTCAATCCTACCAAATTATACAACTTCATTTTTATCATTTCAATCATACATTCAATTCATATAAACTACATAGCTCACTTTGAATACAAAATCATTTTACCTGCAATTGCAGCTTTAAGCAACACTCTAACAATATCTACAATGCAGTTGTAATAGGTTTTATCACTAACATCTTCAAATCTGCAATTGCAACTTCATTAACATCTTCAAAACCTTAAACTCCATAAACCATTGCCACCTGCGAATTCTAAGAGTAACACTATTTTTCCATTTCAACACCAATGACTATGTACAATCAACTGAAACTGAACATGTACTTCATTCATTTACAAACTCAAATTCAGTTTACCTGAGTATAGCAGCAGTTGTGTTCTTTCACATAAACCACTATCTATAATCTTGCATCTACCGTAGCTCAACTCAACCAACCAAACCAATTGCTAATACTCCACCCTTCCAACTTTACTGCCTTCTACTCAATATCAACGGCAACTTACTTTAACTTCCATCAACAACACATCACCATTCCCATTCACACAATATCTTCTTTACAATCACACATCCCCATCTCAATCTAATTCAATCCATTAAAAAAATTTGTATTCTCACCTATAACCTACACAGTTCACCAACACAATTCTCTTGTTCAGTTAACCACAAATCAACACAACTCCCTGTATATCAATAATTCCAAATTCAGTATCTCATAACACATGAACTCAAATTGAAAACATACAAGCATTACTAACTGAACTAAGAAGAACAATTACCTTGAAATGGTTTCTCCCCCAATCAGTTCAGGATCGAATTCTTCTCAACCTTAATCTGAATCAGGGATATTCCTCTTTTAATTCCTCTTCACAAATTCCAACTCCTTAAGCTAATATTCAATCCATGAACCTTAATTATTCGTTTATAACATAACATAAAACCCAATTTCTCCAATTCTTCACGAACAACTCATATCAACCAATTAACTTCATCATGTTCATCAATCATCGAAACCCAGTCCTCAATTAGTCTTCCAGAGTATCAATTTCATATTTTGAATCTTCTCTACAACTCTAGTGAAAACCTAACTCTTCACAAAATAACTAATACCTCGGTTATTCTTCAAAACAACACTACAACCTCAATCTAGCAATAACCCTTTGATCTTCAACTGTTAACTTATTTATTTCTAAATAAACTCAACATCAAACTCAAACCCAAATTATCAATTTATTAAACCATAAGCATCTCTGTAATCAAATATTCAAATAAGTGACATAATCATCTCCTTCATGTTCTATTCTTAAAACCCAACTTTAATCAATCAATTTCACATTAATCCACCGTAACTTCACCTTACACAAACCATATCTTCTAAATTCTCTTCAATCCATCGTTTCTTCTCTAGTTTCACGAAGACAACACCTCCATCATCATCTATGCGAAAATATCAATCGACTCTCTCTCGTTTAAAGCACAGAAATCAGCCGGAGATGAAGAACAGAGAAAGAGAAATGGGAGGAGAAGAAATAAGAAGAGGAAAGAAGAAGAAAAGAGAAAGTAAAATTCTTCTCTTGACAAATTTTGGTGAAAAGGACAATGACCCATGCTAAATTCACCTGCCCAAACGTTAAGGGAAGACCGGTTGGTTAACCTCCAAAATGACTATTTTATCCTTCTTATTAATATGATAAAATCTTCTTTATCCGGTATCCGAATGACACGTTCGAGTAGTCCATTCCAAGTAACTTTTTGAGACCTATTCAACGGTTCTAGTTTCATATCTAAATCATTGTTAGATTAATTCCTAATAATTAACGTTCATGCTACACTAATCGAGTTATTATCGACTAATTCGTCACATGACCATCTCTAGACCAGTCAAATTGCGTTGACGAGCTTCAGGGTCCTTACAGACTAGTACTATGCCTTCTCCTCCAGTGTCATTTCTATGGGTGGCGGAACCATCAAAGTATAGAATCCATGTCTCTTCTTTGATGACTAAGACATCTGGGAACTCACCAGGTACGTATTCATGTAACACTGTTGCATCGTCTCCTGAAAAAGCAGCGAGTAAGTCTGTCACTGCTTGGCCCTTGATTTCTTTGGGTGGTGTACATGTTATGTCAAATTATGACATTTGGAGTAGCCACTTTGCTGGTCTTCCTATCAAGGATGGCTTTGATAGTAGAAACTTTATAGGGTCAGCCTTGGAAACGAGCAAGACTCTGTTATACAGCAAGTAGTGTCTGAATTTATGAATTACATGTATTAATGCCAGGCATGCTCTCTCAGCTTTTGGGTATCGGAGTTGAGCATCCCGCATTGTACGATTGAAGTAGTAGATTGGTCGTTAGATGCCTTCGTCATCTTCTTGAGCAAGGAGTGCTCCAATAGCAACATCACTGGAAGCTGTGTAGAGTATAAATGGTCTTCCTTGTACCGGTGACTTCATGACAATAGGTGATAACATCATCTGTTGTATTTTCTGGAATGCTTCTTGTTGTACAACAGTCCATGTAAAACTGGCTCCTTTCTTCAATAGAGGGTTGAATGAAGCAATGAGCTGAGCTAATCCAGGGATGAAACGCCGAATGTAGTTTACGTTTCCCATGAAACTTTGGAGTTATTTCACGGTGCGTGGAGGAGGCATGGTAGTAATAGATTTCGTCTTGTTCGGATCGACTTTGATTCCTTCTGCTGTGACCAGGAAACCTATAAACTTTCCAGAGGAAACACCAAAAGCACACTTCAGAGGGTTCATCTTTAGTTTGTATTCTCGACATCTTTCAAAAACTTGCCTTAGAACTTGGAAGTGAGATTCTCGAGTCTTCGATTTGACCACGACATCATCGACATAGTCTTCCACTTGATTGTGCATTATGTCATGGAATATGGCGATCATGGCTCATTGATATGTGGCACCGGCATTCTTTAATCTGAAAGGCATCACTGTGTAGTGGAAGTTCCCGATAAGAGTAAGGAATGCAGTCTTGTTGGCATCATGTTCGTACATCTTGATCTGGTTATATCCGATATAGCCATCCATGAATGAGAACATACCGTGAACGCTGGTTGCATCTACGAGCATATCAATGTTGGGTAGGGTAAAGTCATCCTTCGGAAAGCATTGGTTCATATTTCTGAAATCAACACAGTTCTTGATTTGACCATTTTTATTTTTGACAGGAACGACGTTCGCCAGCCATATTGGGTGTTGAATAGGTTTGATGAACCCTGCTGCTAATAGTTTCTGAAGCTCGACCTTGATTTGATCTTCGACTTCGTGTCTGAACTGCCTAGGCGATTGTTTGATAGCTTTGGAGCTAGGGGATATGTGCAGATGAAGAGTAAACAATTTGCAGTCTAGACCAGGCATTTTTTCGTATGTCCATGCGAATACATCTTGATACTCTTTCAGTAGCGCTATTAACTCCGTCCGTTCTTCTGGTGATAGTGCTGAGCTAATTAGAATCGGCCTTAGATCATCCTCTGTTCCGATGTTGATTATTTCGGGATCATCAGTGGTGGAGTCAGTGCCGTCTTGTAATTGTCGAGGAGCATCTTGAACCTATTCTTCGAGTGATGATTCACTCTGACATGATTCTTTGTGGCGGAGAGACTCTTCATCATTCTCCCCTGCTAATTGCTAATCCTTGCTCCGGTAAATGATTCTACCCTCCGCATCATGATTGCTTATGAAATTAGATCCCTGAGTTGAGATCTGATCCTTGCGGTGTTTAATTGGTGTGGTAGATGGCTTAACTGACTTGATGTTTGAGGATGATGACTTGTTTGCAGCTTTTTTGACGGATTCCCAGCTTGGGAGTGGAGCATTGTATATATTGCTTGGAGGTTCATGGATGTTCTTCTGCGACTCAAGGAATTCTGCATCATAGACCGGGGAGTAAGGAGATAATGAATCCCTAATACGAATAATTTTGTTATTGATTAGAGATTTCATACATTGATGGTATGTTGAAGGAACCACCTTGTTATCATGGAGCCATGGCCGTCCGAGTATCATGTGATAGTCATGCTCTTGTTCAATCATGTGGAACTTGGCTTTTGATTGAATAGGCCCCACCTTCAGGTTTATGTATGGATCTGGCTTCCTTCAAAACCCGTCATCAAGATGGGATGACGAATGATTTTATTTCGTGGAAACTTGGCCGCATTGAGGGTCTTCATAGTGACAATATTTTTAGAAGCGCATCTATCAATGAGAGCTCTCTTGAACTCAGTATTTGATAAAACCGGTTACGTACAAGGCTCAATTATGTCCTTCGTCTACTATGCGGTCCTCTTCTCCAAAGGTAATGTTTTTGATTAAGTGCTTAGACGTCATGAACGTTTCTTCAACTACTGGAGATAAGGAAGCTAATGGTACCTTAGATGAAATCTGGTTGAGTGCAGAAAACGTGTCTGTTTGTTGCTTCCTGGAAAAGTGAAAGAGTTCTCATAAGCCTTCAACCAGCTGTGCAACCTCCTAGTCCACCGGCTTCTCATAAGTAGTGAAACTGTTTCTTTGAGGACCATCATGTGACGAGACAGTCCCCGGTGTTGGGACTTCTGAAGCGGAGATTCTGCCTAACTCGTATGTGAGTTTGATGAGAAAATCAAGTATGTGGTTCACTGTATCCTTCACCAGATCCATGTTTCTGGTGTGTATCTATAGAACTCGTGCCAACTCAGTTAGAGTTGGGATTTCCCTGTTTTCCGCGCTGTCGGACGTAGCGTTGGAAGGAGGAATATTATCGTTTGAAAGATTCTAGATTGAGTTTGGAGTAGTCGAATTACTCCTAAGACCGACCATCCTGTGAAAGTTTGAAGTTGCAACCGAGAGATTAATCTCCCATTGTGGTCGCCAATATGTAGATGGGGAAAAACGATTTGCTGGTTTTTAAGGAATTGAGGAGAGGACCATATGAAGGAGACTCCTTGAACCGAGCGAAATGTTTAACCTCACACAGATGCACCGCTGCAAAGGGGGTGCTTTGATTTCTAGAGATCAATCTGTAGTACTCCGGCCTAAACCAAGACAATGGCCGTTCCAGAGTAAATTCGGTCACAAGAGAGGATGGGTTGATCTGTAGGAGGGAAGCTAAGAAATGTGTGGAATCAATGGTAATCAAAGATTGTAGGTGTGTTGTGAATTATGAATACAATAAATTCTGAATGATTGAAGTTGCTCAGTTGAGAGTAATTGCTCAATTGATGAGTTGTTGATCTCGTGTTGTCAATGAGACGTGAGATTCTTGTCGTTGTTGACGTTTTTTGTTCTTCTTATTTTAATCATGATTCAGAGACTTATTTATATTGCTGGAATTGTTGACACCATGATCCCATGAAGTGTGACAGTTGATGGAATCAAAGAGTGGAGAGATGGAAATAGTTTTTGAAACCAGTTGCTCATCGTGCGGAGACTTGGTTGATTTTCTACCCACTACTTTGTTAAGTCCTTCAACTGATTGCACGATTTGCTCACATTCCATCGTGTGTTTGAACATACGTGCCGTAGACCGCCAGACCAAAACCTTAATTGATATCCCCCCAAGTGACACGATTGACGTCTCGTGGTTAGTTTAGTCAGTTGCTGACTTGGTGATATCATGGGACGATAAGTCCATGTATTTACTGAGTTGAACATGATTTTGTAAAATGTTCTAAAACTCATGGATTGAACGTGGGAATGATTCTCACGTTGATAGTTGAGGCGAGCAAGTATTGCTTATTCGATGATTTGCTGAATATTGATAACCAACATTCTCTGATTTGAGAAAGTATTGCTTATCTAAGCAAGTGTTGCTCATCTGATGAATTATTGGCAGCGTGACCAAAATAAAATATTAATTAAAATACTGGTAGTTGAACCGAGCATAATTAATGAGAATATTGATCATGAGATCGTCATAAATTTATTAGTGTTTGAATCTGGAATTATGATCCTTGGACTCAGAAACCCTAATTTGATCAATTGATGACCACTTCATGGTTTCTTAGGAATTGAACCGTGGAACAAATGAAGGATTAGTTTCATGAGACCGTGGGTCAATCATTTAACACCCATATGCTCACGTGATCAAATACCAAGACCTCTTGAAGAGTTGGTGACTTGTTGATGAAAGAATTATTAAATGCTGGTTTAATCATTTATTCGAAAAATGCTCGTCTGATCCATAGGTGATAAAACCTAATTAATTATGAAGAGATGGGGTACCAACCAAGGGGTTGTGAAACCGGACCTGGGTGGTCACGGGATCAAGTGTTGATCGTTCCATGAAGTTCCAAGTCGTTTGGAAGAGTTTTGGACCTAATACGTGCAATTGCGCAAATTAGGTCAAATTGTGAAAATATGTAAAACCGACTCATTGAGAGCCAAAGAGCCAACCTTGGTCGGTCAAGGTAATATGCTCATGTACCCAAAGTGTTCTTATCTCAGTTATGAGAATTTTCATATTTTCGGATGTGCGTTTGCGCAATCATTTTAGAAAATATGAAGAAACCATAGTTTTTTGATAAAACCGTCAAAACTTCATGAGATGAAGGAAAAATAATAAAAAAGTGAAAGAATTATGAAGTGTGGAACCGGCCATGGCCAAGGCATGTCCGACCGTCCAAGGGGCCAATCCCACATGTTTTCCAAAATTTTCATAATATTTTCATGATTTTAGGGAAATATGATAAAATTAAGGAGTTTTGCTAAAATTAAAGAGTTTTGTTCAAATCAAGGAGTTTCCATGAGATGAGGGAAACATAAAAAATAAAAAAATAAAAAATAAGGGACATGTGGGCGTGTGGGACCGACTTGGATGATTGGCCGGCCAGGGCCCGGTCCCGTGCGTTTTCCCTAATTTTATGTATTATTTCACAATTTAAAGGAAATTTCATAATTTGAAGTAAATATCATGAAATCTAGGAATTCCATTGGATTATGAAATCATGAAAAATATATTAATAATAAAAAGGGACGTGTGAGGCCATCTAGGGCTTGGCCGACCTGCTATGGCCCGTGCACACGGGTTTTCCTAAGTTTATATTATTATTCATGGGTCCAAGGAAATATCATGAGATTAAGGAGTTTTCATGAAATTAGGAAAATAATACTAAAATAATGAGGAACCATGAGGTATGGGGCCGGCTGGAACCAAGGCATGGCCGGTTGGCCAGTAGTCACGCCCCACAATATTTTTCCCTAATTTTATATTATTTCTTTGGTGTGAAAGAAACACCATGAAACTGAGGAGATTCCTCAAAACGAAGGATATTTGTTCAAGTGAAAGGATTTTCATGAACTCAAGGAAAATAACAAAAAATATAAAATTGGCATGGGATTGACCATGGCACGGTCGGCCGGTCAGTGGGCCCATGCTCCCAGCGCCTTGGTCAATTTTTGATTATTTATTATTTTAGGTACATCGTCTCGTTGTATTTTGAAATACTAGTTCGTGTGGTGATTGTTAGTTCATCGTCGTTGAGTACACTTTCACCATTTAAATCGGGGCTTACTCTGAGGTAGCTCAGACGCCCGTGCGTTGAATATTTATTACTAACTCATGGATTTCTGCTGGGAAGAACCATGGTTTGTAGTAATGAAATATCTGCAAAAATATTTGAATATTTTCGAAAATTCTGTGGATGAATCCAAGAATTTAGGAATAATTAACTTATGGCTATATACTAGCAGAGCAAGCTATCTAGGAGCATTAATTATTTTGATACGAGGTTTCTGAAGCTTTATATCCTTTATATAGTCAGGGTAAACTCGTTGTTTGTATCCTGAAGACGTTATCGCTCTATACTAGCAGAGCAAGCTGTCTAGGAGCCGTCCATCTCGTGATACTATTTAGAAATAATTATTGAAGTGTTCACTATTCATGAGATATGTTGTTGTCTATTCGTGAGACCATATATCTACATGTACTCTGAGATAAAGTATTCTCAGTCAGAGGATTCGATGAGACCCATGTCTCAATACTCACGTTTGATTGTTGGATCATAGGTTCGTATAATTATGGGTTTACGATTTTAGCCTTTGTCGAAAATCCACCATCTACACTATAATTGATGTATAAGTTGATAATATCAACTTGATTGGAACTCCTTATGAGATCCAAAAGGCTATAGAATGCCTTAATAAAGAATTCGAGATGAAGGATCTCGGAAAAACGAGATATTGTATCGGTTTGCAGATTGAACATTCTGCTAGCGGAATTTTGGTCCATCAAATGATGTATACTGAGAAAATTCTCAAACGTTTTGAAATGGATAAAGTATATTCGCTTAGTACTCCTTTGGTTGTAAGGACACTTGATATTCATAGTGATATATTTCGTCCTAAAGAAGAGGATGAAAAACTTGTTGGTCCAGAAGTACCATATTTGAGTGCAATTGGGACATTGATGTACTTAGCTCAATGTACGAGACCTGACAGTTCTCTTGCAGTAAACTTACTAGCCAGGTGTTTGTAGGTGAAAATAGTTTCTGCTGATTTCGGTAATTACAGGTGTGCAGTTGAGAAATAATTTAAACCCTAAATAATGTACTGCAAGGGAGTACTTTAGATTCGAGAGATCAATCTGTACAAATCCATCATAAACCAAGAAATGTTCGTTCCGGACTTGCTTCGGTCACAAAGTGGAGGACCATGGGTTGGTTTTGGGGAGGAAAGCAAGGAAAGTGATAAGACCAGAATAGTTGATTCTGGAAGAGTAGTTGTGTTACTACGACTTGTATCAGAAAAGTGGGAAGGCTAACAAATGGTAAGCTAGCAAGTATTTTCACAATGTTGTATATTCCCGAATGAACTTGTTTTTCTGTGGAAATAGGTGAGACCTATTTATACAAGTCAAAGTGAAACGTACTCTGGTCTCATTAAGGAATGGGGAAGTAAATGGGAGGAGGTGGTTACCATATGCATGGAATTTATGTTTCATAAAATCGTTAATGCATGGAATTGATGTTCCATAAAACCGTTAATGTATGGAATTGATGTCCCATGAACGTTCACCTTTAACTCCATGTATTTACTGACCGGCTCACCCTTATGACACTTCCTTATGACGGGCGTAAACCGCCAAACCAATACCCAAATAGGATCCCCCAGTTTGTGATATGTGTTGATCGTCTTGAATATTTTGTGGAAAACATGTAGCATGTTGTTGTTGCCTGGAAAGTCGATTTTGGGAGACTTGGTAGCTTGGTGACCTTCGACGATCGAGATTTTGTATCTTAAGAAGAAAGGTATCCGTTGATCTTCGTACGCTTTCGTTCGTTGGTGGCCGTATAGGGAAGGCCGGTATGGTGGCGCATCTAGCATGGCATGGTGGTGCATCTTGGTTGGCATGTTGTTGGCATGGCATGGTTTGGCGTGGCCAAACTTAGGCTTTCGGGATAAAGGCTATCATATGTCGTCTGGTAACCTTGGATGGCTAGGATTTGCTCTTAGGATCAAAGGGGGACCGTTGATTGTCACGCGCCTTAGTTTTGGTATCCGTGCAGGGATGGCCAGCAAGGTGGTGTGGCTAGGTTGGCATGCCATTAGTATGGCATGGTTTGGGGCCAAGGGTATGCCATGGGCGCATGGCACGGTTAGCTTGGTTTGGCATGTGGGGCTAAGGATTTTCCATGGAAGTGCGGTTTTGGCTTGGAATGTGGGTCCAAGGGTTTGCCATGGGCGCATGGAGTGTCTAGCTTGGATAGGTACAGTTTGGCTTGGCATGTGGGGCCAAGGGTTTGCCATGAAAGGATGGCGCGACTAGCTTGTCTAGGTGAGATTTGGCTTGGCATGTGGGGCCAAGGGTTTTCCATGGAAGGATGGCATGTCTAGCTTAGCTAGGTGCGTGACCAAGCTAGGGTTTTGGGCCAAAGGTCGTTTGGTAACCTTGGACGACTAGCATTTTCTCCTGGGATTGAAGGGTGACCGTTGATTGTCACACACCCTTGTTTTGGTAGCCATGTAGGGAAGGCCAGCAAGGTGGCGCGGCTAGGTTGGCATGGGGCCATGGCAAAGTGTGTTTGGCATGGAGCGATAGGTGTGGCTGGCATGGTTTTCCATTGGCACAAAGGTGCGGATAGCATGGTTGGCATTCCTTGGCGTGGTAGATGTGGCTGGCATGGTTTTCCATTGGCACAGGGGTGCGGCTAGCATGGTTGGCATGCCTTGGCATGGTAGGTGTGGCTGGCATGGTTTTCCACTGGCACAGGGGTGCGGCTAGCATGGTTGTCATGCATTGGTGCGGTAGGTGTGGATGGCATGGTTTTCCAATGGCACAAGGGTGCGGATAGTATGGTTGGCATGCCTTGGCGCGGTAAGTGTGTCTGGTATGGTTTTCCATTGGCACAAGGGTGCGGCTAGCATGGTTGGCATGCCTTGGCGCAGTAGGTATGGATGGCATGGTTTTCCATTGGCACAGGGGTGCATGGTTTTCTATTGGCACATGGGTGCATCTAGCATGGTTGGCATACCTTGGCGCGGTAGATGTGGCTGGCATGGTTTTCCATTGGCACATAGGTGCGGCTAGGATAGTTGGCATGCCTTGGCGCGGTAGGTGTGGATGGAATGGTTTTCCATTGGCACACGTGGAAATTACGGTTTGGCTTGTCGTAACCCTAATTAGTATTAAAATAAAAAAGATACCCCGGTAATTTTTCACAGACACATTAAAGGTTTCAATAAATGCACATAGTAAAAGATTATAACTTAAATGATGTGACGTCACTGTCTGACTAGGGTTTAGGGTTTTACGATTTTAACCATAAGCCATCAATATTAAGTCCCCTGCTTAGCTCGGAAAAGGTGCCTTGTTGTGAGGTAAGCATATGATGGTGACAGACAAGGACGGGATCGAGACGTAAAACATTGCAATGATGGTCAGGAAACATCCGACTAACCTTTTTAAGGGATGAAGAGATTTTTTCTTCCCGTGTTAGCATCCCTGTATAAGTTGTACTGGGATGCAGACCATGGAGTGGTGAGACGAAAGTTGCCGGCTTGGTCTGGCCGTACATCACCAAGGCACAGCGGGCGCGGTCTTGGAAGGAAAAGCATTGCGGATTGGAGAGGCAAATCATGGCGACCAGCTTGGCACGTGGGGAGAAGGGGTGGCGCAGTCTTGGGAAGGCAAGCATGGTGGATGGCTTGACATGGTATGGCCGTGGCAAGGCACGGTTTTCTTGGTGGTTTATCTTCAAGGGCCCAATTTTCTCTTTTCTTTACTTGGCTCAAACAAGAAGCTCTTTTCTCTTCAAAAACCCGAGAGTGTTATGCCCACGAAAGGGGCGTTGCTCCTTCTGATTAGTTTACGTTACCGATTTTGCTTCCAAATCACAGTGCTAGTGGCGAGAAACCAAAACATGATCTAGCGTGTCTTAAACACGTTCTTCCACGTTTTTTCACCAAACCCCAATTATTTCGTACAGCCAGGCATGAGGATTTCCCTTATATTGGCTGGCAGGTGGAGGTTTAATTAATATCGAATATTATGCCTTAACTCATGGCTAGTACGAAAGCTTTCCTTTTTTGGGACTGCGTCGTTCTGCTGAACATAAAAGATGATCGTGAACCCTTCATTCGCATAGTTCGTCCGCGCTTATCCTCTTTACATGTATCGTCTCGTGTTTTCTTCTGATTCTTATTTTATCCTCTTTCTTATGTATGTTGTTGGTATAAATAGGGTGAGAACTTGACCATTTTCTCTGTTCTTTGTAGTGTATGATGGGATCCTCCAGAGACAGTCATACTTCTAATTCTTCGAAGAAAAACTTTGGAATCGGCGAAAACCTGTTTTCTTCTTATGAGGAGGCATTAGGTAGAATCGAATATCTGTTCCATGAAGCTGGTGGAATTATCAATGACTTTACTTCTATCTATCTCAGTGAAGTGCGGGCGCGTGTTCGAACTTTCTTGGGTTCTATGAACATGGAGGAGGAATGGAAATGTGATGAAGAACCTTGGCGTGTTGAGAAGCTCCAGTACAATAAAACTTTCTCTCGGTCCAGTGTTAGGGCGGCTCGGAATGCTTCTAGGTTGAAACAACGAAAAACTGAGCATGTGGATTTTTTAGAGGAAGGCCAACGTAACTTCTTCATTCAGGACGACGTTATAATTCTCGATTCTGATGCAGATGAATCAAGAAATCTTCCTCGAAAGGTCGCTGTGAAGACCTTTAAGGGGGGTGCTGCGTTTGATAGGGCTGGAGCATCCTTTGGAGTTGACGTCGAGGATGTCGTCGGCGAAATTGGGGGGTCATGGTGGCATATGATGGACCAGTTGTTGAAGCGGGTACCCGGAAAGAGATGGACGCTGTTGCTGCTGAGGTTACTTCGGGATGGGATGTTGAGGTTGCTGCTGTTAATGCCGTCGAATGGAATCATTGCTTCCCGAGAGATTGTTGGGGAAAGTTCTTAAAAATAGCCTTGGCCGAGGGGACTCGTGCTCCATCTTTCGATGACTAGTTTCTCCCTTTTATCGTTCCTGTTTGTTGCTTAGTCGTCTTGATGTTTTTTTTTTGTAGACTCGTCTTTACCTTCTTCTTCACCAATTAACGTTCCGCTTTTTTTTTTTTTTTTGAATAATTAAATGAGGTATTTTTGGTTGTGATATGATGGTCAATGGCTTTTCAATGGTTTTGGGTTAGTTTGATGTATTTCTCTGAGATCAGGAAAACCCATTCGGAAAGATATGTATTTTTTTTTAATGAAAGTGAAATTCCGGAGAATAATACAAACGGTGTATTCATCTTGGGGAAATACGTATATCAAGAAAAAATGTCGAAGGAAATACTAAAGGGAAAGTGGCTGGAAAAGTACATCATTTTAGGGATGGGAAAGCTTAGGCAATCGCGAATGGACTATCACTCTTTCTGGCTTGTCTGTGTTGATGAGCTTGGAATATCCTCCTAAAAGAACATCTGCCACCATATACGACTCGTCTTCTCTTTCATCAGGAGAACCAATTCGATCCGCTATTTTTGCCGTCATCTTCCCTACTTGGAACGAGTTTACCTTAACCACTATATCTCCGATTAAAAACGGGTTCAGGCGTTTTGTAACCGTTTGAATCTTGGCCTTGTCGGTTTCAGTGGATGCTTCTAAGTTCTTGTAAAGTGTTTGAATGGCCCAGCACTCCATTCACATCTCTTGATAGTGTTTGTTCCAGTAATTATGCCGAGTCCCCATGACGGAGTAGGGGAAGAAATGACTGGTCGTAGAGAAGATCGTTCGCCAGACTTACTTGCATTTGGAATCCGTGAGTTAGCGCCAATAGGTATTCTACTGGCGTCCAGGTTCCCTCGATAACTCCTCGATGCTGCAGCAAGTGGGACGGTTTGTTGGAGATTCTTTCGGGTGTTGACGTTGGTAAAGGGGATGTACCCAATTTTTCCTTGTTGTCGAGTACCCATAAGTGCCCCAATATCATGTCGTAACCCATATCTTTGCAATGTGGAATGAACTATGCGTTATAACGTCTCATATCTTGACCTCGAGGTTGACGTAGCCATGCGCATTCAAGGCTTCTCCTCCCGAGTTCTTAATCACAGACGAGGAATGGGTAGCGTCTTGTTTTGTAAATCCCGCAGCTTTCAGTGTCTTGAAAGTAATAATGTTAAAGTCCAAGGCCGCATCAATGAATGTGTTGTCGAATTCAATGTCTCTTAAATGGGATGTGGTCAGCAGTCCCCAGTTTCCCCTTTCGATTCCACCCATTGGGAAAGCTTGGGCCCTTGGAGCGGTTTCCATGGAGGGAAAAAGCCGTTTTCCCGACACAACACAATTGAGAACCGTAACAATATCTTGGCATTGCACCTTGGAAAGGTATAGAATTTCGCATACATGATGCATCATGTCTTGTACAATCTCGTGCACGGAGTCCCTAGAGACCCCACAATTTCTTACTAGAAGTGGGTCTCGATGTACTCCCTCGTTTCCTAGTTGGAGCTCCCCTGCTTCTATCTTTTCTTTGAAGATATGCTTCAGTCTCTTGTAATCACTGGTTGGGTGGTGAACAAATCTGTGGTAGTGGTAGTATTTGGGGTTCGTTATCTCGGCCTCAGTCGATGGGCGTCTTGGAGGTGGCAGTCTGATAACATCATATTGAATCCATGCTTCTGGAGGTGTGGAAAATGCAATACAAAAGTCTGATAACATCATATTGAATCCATGCTTCTAAGAGATCAATCACCTCCTCGATGGGAAAAGGTTAAACAGGTGGGGGTATTACATTAAAATTCCCCGATTTTCAAAATTGAATTGTTTAAATGAATTTGATGATTTCAACCATCTGGGAGCTTTACAAGGAAACTATATTCCTATTACAAGTTTGGCCATAAAGTTTTTTGTTACCTTCAAGGTGCATTTATGCCTTCACTTCCAGACAAACTTGCTCAAGTCATGTCCACTCAAGTGCAAATAAGACCAAGACAACCACCAAGTAAAAAAAAGTGACAAGGATCTAATAATGATGATGCATTTGTACAAGAAATTGTTTTTATATATTTCCTTCCGCACTTACCATATAAAATTTATCTTCAGAAAAGCAGGCCAAGTAGACTTGAATTACCTTTGAACAACTTAAATAAACACATGAAGAAAGAAACCACAACAATCAGCTACTTGAATACTTGTTACATGAGGTATTTTCGAGTGATAATCATCTTCCATTTCACAGCACATCAATAATTTATCATTTTAGAAATATATGCACAAATGAGTTCACCTACAAAGAATAGAACTTCCATTAGTAATCAACCTAAATGAAGACTAAAACCACATTAATGAAAATCCATTTTCACTCATACTTACTCATTACAATCCAGCGTTTACTATCAAATGAAGAAATGTTTAATACTAGTCACGCTACCAAGCCTTGACACAATAATCGCACAATAACTAGACATTAACAAATGCAACACCTTGCATAATGGAATCATAACAAAAACGAATATAACAACCGACAAAATAGAAACCTATAAAAATTTAATGGAATTCTAACAACGCAATGGGGTTTCCATTTCCGATCCTTAAGAAATTTGTAAGGATATTAATAAGGTTAGAAATAGATGCCATCAGATAAGTCAATTCCATTGATTGTTACAGGGCTTACCAGAGTCCGATGAACCTAAAAAATTGAACCAAATGACATACTCAACTTCGACACAACCAAAAATTAGGAATCCAACGGTTGGAAAATTATACATAGACCGTTAAGTGTCAAGAATGGCATAGTTCTTTCCCACCCATCATAAGGGAACATTCAATAGAACCGTAGGATGTTAATATGTTAAAATTTAGACTACCCCCAATCCATAGGACCATAGTGGAAATTTCCGTGTACATCAACCAATTGCGCGCACCATTCAGCTAAAATCATCATAGATTTCGTAAATTAAAATACATGAAGGGCCAATATAACAAAAGAAGTGAATGGAGTTGGAAACTAAAGACTAATTTGAGCAAAAAGAGAGCAGTTAAGATTAAAGAAACCCCAATTTAAGAAATTGAAATTAGATGAATCTTAGATATGCTTGAATACCTTTAGGAGTTGTTTCTCATGAAGTTGTTGGATCTATTTATCCAAAATCCCTTTTCACCACCATCCAAATTGGACTTTTTTAGGATTCTCTTTATAGATTGACATCTTTGATAAACACAAAAATTACAATCTACGTAAAATCTAAACATAAAAAGATTACGATTTGAAACAAAATTAACAAGAAAATAAAACCCACTTCTTATATTTTGATCTCTAAGACTACTAATTTCTCCCTTCACCATCCTGTTATGTAATTTAATCATTAGATCCAAAAGATGCAACAACTCGTACATTGATTTAGATCTACAAGGTCATAGAACATCCAATTTAAAATCATGATGTTATTTCATAATTACCAGAAGTATTGATTCAAGAATCGGGAGTTGATGGATTCAAATATTCATCGATGAAAGCAGATGCAGAGTTTCAAGTGAAAAGAATCATTCCGAGAGTGGTGCTACATTGTAAGCTTTGCAGGGCCTTTTGTTGCGGGTGCTGCAGTGACGCATAATGATGATCAAGAATGGCCATAATAACCCATAATAGGGACCGTTAAGTGTTTGGTGCATTGTAAATATGTTTGGCTAAGGAAAGAAGCTTATTGGCCGACATAATAAGGCTTCATTGAGGAAAGTAAAGACATGGCCAAAGTTGACAGATGTAACATGCGATGTTGGCATCGATGCATATCCATGGAATTGAGTTGGCCCAAACTCAAGGATGATGCAACAAGAGTGGAATAGACTAAGAGTTAGTCTATGCATTGGTTCAAGGTAGGGCCAAAGTCTGAACAGTGCAAACAAGTTGGCAATGCAAGAGTTGCATTGCTATTGTCAAGCTAATTGGCGAAGTGAAGCATATATGACGCATGAGTAACTAGAGTGAGCTTAAGGATATGGCCTCGATGATGGAATCTTAATAATTGTCCATGCATGAGTTTAGAGTAATAAGCATGCAGGGCCAAGAGGGATGAACGTTGGATCAAGGCAGAATCCAGTATGGCGCAACAAGTGGTGCAATACGGCTCAAGTGACGGTTATGAGTTGGTTATTGTCTTTGTGAGCATGCCAATGAAGCAAGACAAGTTGGAACGGTTATAAAGTGTTTTTATAACCATATTAAAGTGTTCATAACCACTAAGAACAGATGTGGCATCTGTTGGCTTGACAACACAAAAGGTGGCGGTTGAAAAGCAAGCTAGCGGTTAGGAAAACTACCTGATGGGACACATGGCTGTCCCATGCGTGTGCAAGTGTTGTACACGGTTTTGGCCATTGTAACCACTGTATAAATAGTCCTAAGGAGTAGGAAAATCAGTAGGCTACATAAGAGAGAGTTAGTCTAATGTTTGGGAGAGTTAGGCATTCACCAAGAGGGTGAATGGCTTGTTTTTGGTCCATGTGATGTATGAGTTTTGTAATCTTCCTTTGATACAATAAAATGGGTTAATTGTGTCATGTCTTTGTGTTCATTGTGTTTCTGGTCTTGTGTGAGAATTATTGAAGTGCATGTTAGAACCTCTTATGCTTATGGGGGCATGAAGAGTTAGAGAGAAAGAAGAAAAGACTTCCGTTGCGTATTGCCTTATGAGTGAAGGCAGATGCATACTTTGATGCAAGTGTGCAAGGCTAAGTACTTGTGGGTGAAGTTGATTCACTGAACCACATAGTATTTCCGGTCATGTCCCGTGAAAATTTTAGGCGATTAAATGGGCATGTGACAAGCTGGTATAAGAGCTGTGTTTGGGGACACAGTTGCTGATTTTTCTCTCTTTTACTCAAGTTGGTGTCATTTGTTTGTCGAATTTAGTGAAGAATTGTTTGTGTTTCACTAGTATGGAGACTATAAGAAGTTGGTCTTGTGTGGAAAGATCAATTGGAATGAACTTGAAGCTTGAAGTAGCAGCAAGCCATGAAAGTTAATGACAAAGGTGTCAAAATTCCTACCCAAAGTGTTAGACGAACGTGCAAGAATCATTGAAAACCGGGTTTTCAAGTGATGGCATGACAAAACTAAGGAGTGTGCTGACTTCTATTGTGACGGACCGGAAAATTACGCCTTCGACGCGTCGCCCCGCAGGCCGCAACTCACCCGGTGCGCCCCTGATGAAGCTACGATCTGGGCCTCGTCCCAGGGAAAATGCACGCTCATTTGCCCTTGCAAGCATGCTCGTGGAGCATGATCCAGCTATTTAAGCTTCCACACCTTTCCAACTTACCCTTGTTCTGCAAAAGGGTTCAAGGCCATAAGGCCAATGCTAACGCACTTCACATGCATCTCTGGCTTCCCCTCATCATAGGAAATCCATCACTGAATTTCCTAGCTAGCCGAGAAACCGTCGTATTGCCATGTCTTATCCAGGCTTAAGGCATAAGCCGTGGACTTAGGCATAGGCCGAACCAATCCCTTGCCATTTCCTACGTTACTTCGCTTACCAACTCTCTTTATAACTTGATAGGAAGTATGAGCATCCACTTAATGGCATGCAACTTAGCCTCATCAAGTCTGGACACAATCATCTCTTGCGTCGAGCTACCGAGCTTAGATGATATGAGGGGCCAACGTGTTGGACCGGCAATGCTGCAACTCATTGCGGCTGCCTACGCATCCTTCCCTACTCTAAAGGAATCAAGAACAGACCGTAGTTTATCCTCGAAGGGACAAGCAACTTATTCCAACTCGTTTGCTAGGCCGTGGCCAAGAAAAAATGGTAATGGCCTAGTCCGTATAGGCCATTCCGTCAAATACATCCAAGTGATGCATCATCGAGTCCGTGGAATGGCATAGTGATGCCTTAGCATCATATTCCCTCTCTCAAGGCTAAGCAACTATAAATGAGCCTTAGGCATCATTTATACCCTTCCGGCTAAGCTATGAAGCTTACTTGGTGCATAGTCCGCATATGCACCTTCAACCAACTACCCTTCCCTATATATGTTTATTTGAAAATTTTAAAACTCTGATTGGGGGCGATAAAATCCTTCATCAACTCCCCGTTTTACTATTCATGGTCGTTGCCATGTATTTTCCTGAATAACCGGCCAAGGTGGCTGTACATTCAGTTCTAGCTCACATGCCAGTTCCTATGCTCGGACAGGATGGCTGAACATTTCCCGAGCCAAACCCGATGAAGGGCCGTGATGGCTATATTTCAGACTTTGGCCCATAGGCCACACCAATGTCCAGCTGTGATGGCTGTAAATTCTTAAGGCCATCTACCTAATTGGCCTGAAGCACTCTTGGTGCGAGATTGGCTCTTGGCCAATGTAACTTCCAACTAAGGTCATATTGGCCTTAGCCAATATGCATACACGATGTGCCTTACCTGGCACCCAATATTGACCCTTGGTCAATTGCCCAACGCAATGCGCCATTTTGGCGTGATATTGGCCTTAAGCCAATCTACCTCTTACCAACCAACGGAAGCTTTGGATGAAGCTTCATCTCAGTCCATGGCGCATATTTCAGCATGCGCCATGCTAAAAATACGGGGTGTTACACTCTTCACCACTTAAAAGAATTTCGTCCTCAAAATTCCAAATAAAAACTATTGTGGACAATCTCTTCGGTTTGGATTTCCTGTGCAAAAGTCTCATACCAGATGCTCAGAAATCACGGGTTTCTTCAAGTTGTCATGAACAACAATTTAGACCTTCTGAGCACATGTCCCATACCACCTGCCCAGGAATCCAAAAAGTGCCAACAACGTTACCAAGAATCTCAATTGGCCAATGCCAAGAGGATAACTCGACAAGGTATCCTGAATAGTATCCCATACTACCACCCAGGAATCCCTAAGGTTCACAAGTTGAAAGATGTCATCTGAATGACAAGATTTCAGCACTGTACTGTGTGGAACAGTTTTCCAATTGCCCACCGTCCCTGACGGTCATCCAGGTTGCCACTCCTAAGTGGGATGCTAGCCGGGCCTGACAACGCACACCCTTGGACAGTTTCCAATGTGTGGGGATGATCAGTCCCATTGTCTACCCACCGTCCCAGACGGTCTTCCGGATATCCACTCATAAGTGGTGTGCCACTTAGGCCAGGAAAACTCACAGTACATGGACAAGCTCAACTCAATTTGCATAGTAACTGGCGAAGCAGTTACAACTCTTTCCCGCGCAGAAGTTGGCCTACTCTCCAAATCTAATTTTTCCATTAAGAAAAATACTCGTGGACAAGTCCACTCTGCACAAGTCCCTAGTGTTTTCTCGGAACTTGCTCTGATACCATCTGTGACGGACCAGAAAATTACGCCTTCGGCGCGTCGCCCCGCTGGCCGCAACTCCCCCGGTGCGCCAATGATGAAGCTACGATCTGGGCCTCGTACCCTGGAAAATGCACGCTCATTTTCCCTTGCAAGCATGCTCGTGGAGTATGATCCAGCTATTTAAGCTTCCACACCTTTCCAACTTACCCTTGTTCTGCAAAAGGGTTCAAGGCCATAAGGCCAATGCTAACGCACTTCACATGCATCTCTGGTTTCGCCTCATCATAGGAAATCCATCACTGAATTTTCTAGCTAGCTGACCAACCGTCGTATTGCCATGTCTTATCCAGGCTTAAGGCATAAGCCGTGGACTTAGGCACAGGCCGAACCAAGCCCTTGCCATTTCCTACATTACTTCGCTTACCAACTCTCTTTATAACTTGATAGGAAGTATGAGCATCAACTTAATGGCTTGCAACTTAGCCTCATCAAGTCTGGCCAAAATCATCTCTTGCATCGAGCTACCGAGATTAGATGATATGATGGTCCAACGTGCTGGACCGGCAATGCTGCAACTCATTGCGGCTGCCTACGTATCCTTCCCTACTCTAAAGGAATCAAGCACAGACCGTAGTTCATCCTCAAAGGGACAAGCAACTTATTCCAACTCATTTGCTAGGCCGTGGCCAAGCAATAATGGTAATGGCCTAGTCCGTATAGGTCGTTCCGTCAAATACATCCAAGTGATGCATCATTGAGTCTATGGAATGGCATAGTGATGCCTTAGCATCATATGCCCTCTCTCAAGGCTAAGCAACTATAAATGAGCCTTAGGCATCATTTATACCCTTCCGGCTAAGATATGAAGCTTACTTGGTGCATAGTCCGCATATGCACCTTCAACCAACTACCCTTCCCTATATATGTTTATTTGACATTTTTAGAACTCTGATTGGGGGCGATAAAATCCTTCATCAACTCCCCGTTTTACTATTCATGGCCGTTGCCATGTATTTTCCTGAATAACCGGCCAAGGTGGCTGTACATTCAGTTCTGGCTCACATGCCAGTTCCTATGCTCGGCCAGGATGGATGAACATTTCCCGAGCCAAACCCGATGAAGGGCCGTGATGGCTATATTTCCGACTTTGGCCCATAGGCCACACCAATGTCCAGCTGTGATGGCTGTAAATTCTTAAGGCCATCTACCTAATTGGCCTGAAGCACTATTGGTGCGAGATTGGCTCTTGGCCAATGTAACTTCAAACTAAGGTCATATTGGCCTTAGCCAATATGCATACACGATGTGCCTTACCTGGCACCCAATATTGACCCTTGGTCAATTGCCCAATGCAATGCGCCATTTTGGAGTGATATTGGCCTTAAGCCAATCTACCTCTTACCAACCAACGGAAGCTTTGGATGAAGCTTCATCTCAGTCCATGGCGCATCTTTCAGCATGCGCCATGCTAAAAATATGGGGTGTTACATCTATGGTGAAAGTCCAGTGTTAAAGTCCATGTTTCTCACAAGTATACAAAGATTAGGCATTTGGAATGCATATATTTATGGTGTTATTAGTAGCAAGTACATTACAAGAGGTAATGGGAATTTTGCGAAAATTCCTGAATGCAAAGTTGTTGATGGCCTTTGCAGGGGCAAAGAAGATGAAGAACATGTCTATGTGATAGATTGAAGATGTTTTCATCGTAGCCAGTTGGTTGGAAGATTAAAGTTATCTCTCTCGAATGCATATACCTTGGTGGTAATGCGAAGTCTGGTTGCGAACCAGCATGTTTGTGGAAATGTGATGCCATGAAAGAAGAATTGGATGGCCAATTCTTATCTAGCATAAAGCTAATTGAAAGCCTGAAAAAATAAGCGAAAGTTATGGGAAAACCGATACACCACGGTCTTGCGTTTGCAAAGAGTTCTTTGTTGATGCTAGATGAGCACAAGGAGTGTGCTTGCACCTGGTTTATAAGTGGGATCAATATGCTTGGACAATGGTGTCCAAAGACCTGCATTTGATCATAACCACAAGCGGATATTCTTGTCGACTGCAAATCAACAATTGTTGCTACTCAAGTTGATTTTGGCGGAGGGGGAAGACAAGAATTGCCAGATGTGCGTGGACAGTAAAAATGAGTTCCAAGTTTGAAGAAGAATGTGGTATTCTTGCTTCACGGAACATAGGCAGTGGCGCCTCATTTGCAAAGATTGTGCTTTACTAATATTGTCCAAGATATTTTTCCGCAGAAGTCATTGAGTTATATGACTTTGCTGAGATCTATGGTGATGCTAAGAATCACCAAGTTAAGTCCGTTCCAGTTGTGAAAAGGTGCACAAGTTTGTGTCAAAATTTGAGTGCTAATTGGTGGTAGGCTCGGAAATATACCTACTATTGTGTATACTGCAAGTGCACAGTGTCGACAAGCAACACAGGGCAAGCACAGGTCAAACCACAGAGACTTGGAGAGTGTAGAAGTTGATTCTAAATCCTTACTAAGAACTGATTTAGAGAGTAACCAAAGGGGGTTTGTTTTTGTCGATCGACGAGATATTGGCAAAGACTTAAACAGAAAGTAATTTGAATTAAAATATGCAATTAAATCAAGGTGTAAATATTGAGAATATGGATACTAGGGTATTCAAATCCACCACTAACCTATGATATTCATTCAATTTGTAATATTATTCTTGTCCTTACAGCAGATTCAAGTCTACCATATATCTAAGGTGTTTCTCCAATGGATAATTTAATCACAACTAAAGTATTTCTCCAAAGCATTAACTGTCTAATTAAAGCACAACTAATCTGAGGATCAATATTTGGTTAAGCATGAGTTGTAGCATAATCAACATAAAGATATTCTAACTACAATGGATACATGGCATACATTGTGAGAGCAAGATGTTGACAAACTTGGATTAAATTATATATTTAAACAATTCTAAACTTTCAAGAACAAGATACAAGATATGAATACATACCAATGAGTTACGGCTTCATTTAAACCCTAGCAAATGAAACTAGAACATGAAGAACATTACAACAAAACTTAAATTTGATAAACTAACATGAACAAGCTATTCTTGGATGGTTTTTCAACACAACAACCCTCTCTATTTATACACAAAATTCCCTCAAGCACTTGGATTCGAAATTTGGAAAGCATCCACTCAACAAAACATGTTTTCTTAATTGATGGATTGAATGGAATATATTTGGTTGTGGGAAACAAATTCGGAGTGATTGAGTGAGAGAATGGGATGTTTTCTTTAATTGATGGATGAAATGGAATACAATGGGGGTGAGGTGGATGTTTTGGAAAGAATCCAATGGGGGTGAGGTGGAAATGGATTTGGGTCATGGGTTTTGGATCATGGGTTGTTTAATCCCATGAATTTGTAAACAGGTTTCCACTGATGCGCGAGCGGGTTGCAACGCTTCCAACTTTCTTCTCTTTTGTCTTCTCAATTCTTCGAAGCTTTATTTAGTACTTAAAAACACAAAATTAATTAATACAAATATTTATTCTTGAAAATGGTAAAAATGCATAATTTGGGATAATATATGACTTTGAAGCGCGAAAGATGAGTTAAGTGCCAATGAAAAGGTGTATGAATATGCAATATTTGTCACTCATCAAATACCCCCAAACCTGAATTTTACTTGTCCTCAAGTGAAACAGAAATCTAGAAATCCTAATTATACCACTGTCGCTGGTCTCTCGAATGCATTTAGCGTATGCACTAAGCCTTTAAACCCCTAGGTGTCCCAAGTGGACGAGTTTTAGTCTCGTGAGGGCCTACCAAAGATGTACCCACAAAACCTTCTCCAATTTCAGAGCATCCATAAAAATATCTTCGTCTTCGGTCTTCAACTGTAGATGATGAACTTCGGAATTTCGTAGAACCTTGACAATTTGTAACCATTTTTTTTTTAGAGACCCGCTACACAGCTGGTCATAGTAAACACACTACAAAAGACCCGCTCCACAGCTGGTCATAAAAGATAACAACAAAAGACTCTCAATTTTTTTTTGCAAAAGACTACAAAGGATCCTACAAAAGACCCGCTACACAGCTGGTCATAAAAAAAATAACAACAAAAGACTCAAAAAATGCAAAAGACTACAAAGGATCCTACAAAAGACCCACTACACATCTGGTCATAAAAAAATTTACAAAAGACTACAAAGGACACACAAAAGACCCGCTCCACAGCTGGTCATAAAAAAATGCAAAAGACTACAAAAGAAAACCTACAAAAGACCCGCTCCACAGCTGGTCATAAAAAGACTCACAACGCTAAATGCAAATACTCCCCCAAACCTAAATCTAACATTGTCCTCAATGTTTCAAAAGATGACAGAAATAACAACAAACCATGAGAACAAAACAGATTCAAAGGAAAGAGATTACCAAATGCAAAAAGGTTGGTGCTAACCATAGAAGGATGAATGCTTTGAAAGCAAAAAATAAGAGTGATAAGACAAAAATTTGGTTAGCACAAAATATATACAAAATACAACTTAACCGGTTCATGAAACAAGATTTAACAATATCTACTGGATTATATACAAAGATTCACCATACACTAGCAATCTAAAGAGTTGAGGATCAACCCAAAAGATGAAGTGCAGATATTTTAACAATCTCACATAATTATGATATGATAGAAATGCAAGTGAGAAAGTAAAACAAAATGAGATACCCCTAAACCTAGATTTTTCAATAGTAATACTTTTGGTCACGAAATCTAACAATTTTAGGGGTTCATCACGCATAAGGTCTAGCTCAAAATGGGCTTTGTTCGGGATGGGAAGAGAAACATCAATGCATTCCAGATATGACTTCTCAATAACATGATATTTAGTGGACAAAAAGTCCAAAAGAATTTGAGATGCACATAACTCTAACCCTAGGTTTGGAACTGTCAACCACATCGATTCAGCACACTTCAAAGGAACAATTCTTAGGTTCACTGCAAGACCATCAGTTGGTGACTTAATCAGGAGAGTAGGAACGTCTAAGTTGCTCATATGGATGAGATCAATAGTACCATTATCATTAGTTACATTAACATCTCCTAAGTCATCTACAAGTGCTACATTATGCTCACATTCATAGAACAATTCAGCAAGACCCAAATCAGTTTCATGATCATCCAAAGTTTTATTCTCATGCATAGACAAATCGAAAGAGACATCATGTTGTGACCTAGGTATATAATCAGACACGTCAATTATATTTTCATGCATAAGATCATTAGTGTCGACAGGAGATTTAACATTTTCTAAGTCAGACACAAGAAATGTGGCATGCTCTTGTTCACAGGACAATTGCACATGGCTCAAGATCGTATCAACATCCCATGTATATGGAACATTAGAAGAAACATCACTCATTAAGGTCGAGGCAAAGAGAAGCCTATTGTCTCGAACCCAAAGGTTCGACAATATTTTCAGTAAAAACATGTTCTTCTAACATAACATCATCATCATTATCATCACAGAAATGCTTTTCCCTATTCAAAATCGTAGTATTTCTAGTCCCTTCATTTAAAACAGGTTCATATGCAATATCAGTTGCACAAGTAAGACTAGGCATACTATTTTCACATTTTATTTCATTAGGACAAACAATCATTTCATCCTGAAATTCCTCCCTTCCTACATTTTGTAAACGAATCAAATTCATTTTTAATAATGCATTAAGTTGTTCGATGGAAGGAGAGTCTTCAACAGTAGGAAATTCATAATCAATGCTATATGGTTTATCATGCAATAAACTCCTAGAATTATTTTGTTCGATGAGTCTGAGATCTTCCTCCACGGATTGAGAAGTACAAAATTGTTCAACTTCCCACTGTGGTGGATGATACATATGTGCAGGGTCATTAGGGTCTATAAAATACTGATCGCAACCTTCGAAAGGTTGATTATGGTCTCAATGACTATCAACTTTGTAATCTGTTGGCATTTCATATTTTGGATTTTCATGATATTCTCTAGATTGCCTAAAATCATGCAAAATATAGCAATTCTCAGCAGGATGTCCTAAGCCTCCGCATAAGGTACAAGCATAGATTTCAGATTGCCTAGAAGAATTATATGCGACAGATTCATGCATTTGCATTTCTAAAGCTGCAGTTCTAGCTTCTAACTGGTCCAAAAGTGATGATTGTGAGAGTTGGGCACTGTAAAGATGTTCATTTTCACCCTGTGGTGGATGATACATGTGTGAGTAGTTACTAGGGTTCATTTATTGATGCTCAGGACTGTGAAAATGTCCATAATAATCCCTATAACTAGTGACATCATGGTATGTTGGAGTTTCATAATGTGAAGCATGCCCGTAAGCAAGCTCTCTGATGGATTTGTTTCCATCCCCACCTGCAGACCAGAATCCTGACATGATCTCTAACTAGCACTAGGCTTGTTGCAGAGATTGGGATGTACACACTGAAAACAGACCAATTTTTTTTTTCATTATTGGTTTTTTTTTTTTCAAGCCCGTTCTCTAATTACCTCGGGCATACATTAGAAAAACAAAATAAAAGAAGAAAAATCATAAACGGAAAGGAAGTTCTATGCAATCGCAAATAAGGATGACTCTACCACAAAAAACCTACTGATTTCTAGCAAACAAAAAGCATGATGGTTCCACTTAGATTGTTTTCTAGACCATCTTCTAATCCTTCGAAATGGAATTCGTTACAATCTGAGCAAACTCCTCTGGAATCAATCCGAGTTTAAGTAAATTGAATAGAGGCGAGGGAAGCTGCTAGAGCTTTGATACCCAAGGCCTCACCGTATTACAAGGCGGCGCAATCACGCATTCAATTTACAGAAACCGTCATGAACTTCGAAGTATGCTTAAAGAGTAACCAATATTTTTCGAACGACTCTCCTACTAAGCTCGTTACCTTATAGGTCTTGTTCTATTTCAAATTTTAAAGCTTAGGTTCGTGTATGTATCATTTTCCTAAGGTGGGCAAGAAGAGAACGGTGATGAAATCCGAACCCTTATCTTGTATGGCCAGTCCTTGCCCTTTACTAGGAAAATAAAACAGCCGTATTCAAATCCTCAACATATATGCAACCGAAGGAATACAGTAACTCGCTAACAGGGGATTCGCGAGTGTTTCGACAAACTTACCTCCCGTACCAGACGGGGGATGAAATGTTGTTGTCGACTCGGACCACGACTCCTATGTCATGAACGAACCCGAGGGGCCGAGGTGATATTGTAATCACCGTCCTTCTCTGCAAACAGTTTGATATTTAATACTACCCTTCCGTAGGGTTTAAAAATAAAAATAAAAATAGAATGTCCAAGTCCAAAGTCCAAAGTCCAAAATAAAGTGCAAAAGAAAAAGAAAATTACAAGAGTAAAGGAATCCTAATACAAACTAAAAATAGATAAATAAAATAAACTCTTTTTTTTTTTATTAAAATAAAAACTTCTTCCGCTTTCTTTCGCTTCCTTTCCTTCGCCTTTACAACAGCTACTCAGGCACCTGTTGAGCTCAAAAGAGGTAGTTAGGGTTTCGAAGTTTTAAAGAAAAAAAAAAAAAAAAAAAGTAAAACTGACTGCGAATAGTTACACTGCTACAATAATTTGAATATGAACAGTGACATACCTGTTGTACAGTGAAATATGTACAATGAAATATGACCAGTTCCAGGAGATGAAATATGAACAGTGACATGAGATAGAAACTTCAACTACACCGCTACCGAGTCCCCGGCAACGGCGCCAAAAACTTGGTAGGCTCGGAAAGATACCTACTATTGTGTATACTGCAAGTGCACAGTGTCGACAAGCAACACAGGGCAAGCACAGGTCGAACCACAGAGACTTGGAGAGTGTAGAAGTTGATTCTAAATCCTTACTAAGAACTGATTCAGAGAGTAACCAAAGGGGGTTTGTTTTTGTCGATACGACGAGATATTGGCAAAGACTTAAACAGAAAGTAATTTGAATTAAAATATTCAATTAAATCAAGGTGTAAATATTGAGAATATGGATACTAGGGTATTCAAATCCACCACTAACCTATGATATGCATTCAATTTGTAATATTATTCTTGTCCTTACAGCAGATTCAAGTCTACCGTATATCTAAGGTGTTTCTCCAATGGATAATTTAATCACAACTAAAGTATTTCTCCAAAGCATTAACTGTCTAATTAAAGCACAACTAATCTGAGGATCAATATTTGGTTAAGCATGAGTTGTAGCATAATCAACATAAAGATATTCTAACTACAATGGATACATGGCATACATTGTGAGAGCAAGATGTTGACAAACTTGGATTAAATTATATCTTTAAACAATTCTAAACTTTCAAGAACAAGATACAAGATATGAATACATACCAATGAGTTACAGCTTCATTTAAACCCTAGAAAATGAAACTAGAACATGAAGAACATTACAACAAAACTTAAATTTGATAAACTAACATGAACAAGCTATTCTTGGATGGTTTTTCAACACAACAACCCTCTCTATTTATACACAAAATTCCCTCAAGCACTTGGATTCGAAATTTGGAAAGCATCCACTCAACAAAACATGTTTTCTTAATTGATGGATTGAATGGAATATATTTGGTTGTGGGAAACAAATTGGGATTGATTGAGTGAGAGAATGGGGATGTTTTCTTTAATTGATGGATGAAATGGAATACAATGGGGGTGAGGTGGATGTTTTGGAAAGAATCCAATGGGGGTGAGGTGGAAATGGATTTGGGTCATGGGTTTTGGATCATGGGTTGTTTAATCCCATGAATTTGTAAACAGGTTGCCACTGATGCGCGAGCGGGTTGCAACGCTTCCAACTTTCTTCTCTTTTGTCTTCTCAATTCTTCCAAGCTTTATTTAGTACTTAAAAACACAAAATTAATTATTTAAATATTTATTCTTGAAAATGGTAAAAATGCAGAATTTGGGATAATATATGACTTTGAAGCGCGAAAGATGCGTTATGTGCCAATGAAAAGGTGTATGAATATGCAATATTTGGCACTCATCAATTGGCATAGCATGTATGCAACAATAGCATGAGCCAAATGATATTTGGGCATGGCCAAGATGTATGATGCGGTTGGAAATGCAAAATTAGGCGACTCATAGATACATGGGAGAAGAGGGAAAAAGTAGTGGTGATGCATAAAGATGGCATGTGGCCATTATTGAAGAAATCTTCATGAAAGATAAAGCAAAATGATAGCATCAGTTTAAAAGGAGTATTCAACTAATTGTCAATTATAGTGTGCTTCGTTATGGGAGTTGCATACGAACGTTGATAGTTGTAAGAGTGCATGTGGCAAAGTGAATTGCTACATTGGGGACAATAGGTGTTGTCTCGCTTCCTTTATTGCTTAGAATCGAAGTTGAAGTCAGTATTGCAAGGCTTGTTAGGTCTTACAAGTTGCAATCAGTTGGCGTGAGTATTTGCTCAAGTTTGAGTATACTTTCAGTTTGGGTCGAGTGGACCTTGGTGTTGGAATGAAGTCTCTCTATGTAAGGTAGTAGTGAATGAGGGTATTTGAAGTGAAAGATCTTGCCTCTTTCGTTCAAAGTAAAGCTAGTTCGCGTGGAAGATGCTACATAGTATATTAAGCCAAAATATACAATAGAAGACGCTGAAAGTAAAAGAAGCAAATAGAGGAGTTGGTGGCATAGTCGAGTTTGTTGTTAAGAGTTATGTGGAAGTGCGAAGGCATTTGGCAGCGAATGCATGGAGTAACGCAGCAAGAATGAAGATGTAAGTCCATCAAGTAAATGAGTTAAGAGTAACTCATTGTTAGGAAGAACATGATGATGTTTTTCCGCTACATTAAAGCGTAGCAGTTTGAAAGAGCAAGTGATGCTTAAAGTGCTGGTTTCAAAGGCGCGTGAAGAGGATACCTTGGCTCCATGGAGGGTCGGTCTAATGTTAGGGGTATCCTAAGTCATGACTATACCAAAGTCATGCATTTCAATCAAGGTGTCGCGACGATGCAAGAACATCAAGGTGTTGGTTCTATGGCATACAAATGATGCGAGTCCGAGAAGGTGCTGATGTTTACAAAGTGCAGCAAAAGCCATAAGTTGAGGCGCATACCAAGAGTGGTATGAAATCATAAAGTGCATACCTTAAGGCATGGCATGTTTGGCGAAGGTGCAACATGATTGAAGCATAAGGCCAAGTCTTGTATAAGTCCTGTCAAGTTGCGTGGTGCAACTAAAGTCGGAGAATGAAGGCGTAAGACTATGGTAATGATCATTGTGATCAGTTGGAGGAATCATTGATTGTGTACACTTAGGCACAAATGATTCAAGTCTAATTTAGGGAGTTTGGTAAGAAGAATTTACAGTTTGCATTTGGGTGTTGATATGCGATTGTAGTAGGAGTTAGAACGTCTGATCAACGTGACAACAACAATACAAGTCAGTAGGATCAATGGCAAGGCAGTAAGCTAAGTTATGGCATTTGGTACTAGGCATAAAAGTTTTGGCAAGAATGAAGGCCAAACAAAGTTTGCTGATTTCTAAGAAGGGCTTAGAAGCGTACACGGCCAGAGAACAAGTATAACGAGTATACTTTGTTGCGTTCAACGAGGGCGTTGAACGGATTAGGTGGGGGAGGTCTGTTGCGGTGCTGCAAGTGACGCATAATGATGATGCGTTATAGAGTTGCAGGCCAAGTCATTGTTCAGCCGTAATGGCGCATTGCGAAGCCATAATAGCGCAACGCAATCCATAATAGCGGTATATTGTATAGAATGTTAAGTGTCAAGAATGGCATAACCCTAAAGGGCCAATGAAGTGCAAGAGTGGCACTACATTTTAAATACATTTGGCTAAGGAATGAAGCTTATTGGCCGACACAATAAGGCTTCATTGAGGAAAGGCAAGACATGGCCAAAGTTGACAGATGTAACATGCGATGTTGGCATCGATGCATATCCATGGAATTGAGTTGGCCCAAACTCAAGGATGATGCAAGAAGAGTGGAATAGAATAAGAGTTAGTCTATGCATTAGTTCAAGGAAGTGTCAAAGTCTGAACAGTGCAAACAAGTTGGCAATGCAAGAGTTGCATTGCTATTGTCAAGCTAATTGGCGAAGTAAAGCATATATGACGCATGAGTAACTAGAGTGAGCTTAAGGAGCTGTCCTCGATGATGGAAGCTTAAGAATTGTCCATGCATGAGTTTAGAGTAATAAGAATGTAGGGCCAAGATGGTTGAACTTTGGATCAAGGCAGAATCCAGTATGGCGCAACAAGTGGTGCAATACGGTTCAAGTGACGGTTACGAGTTGGTTATTGTCTTTGTGAGCATGCCAATGAAGCAAGACAAGATGGAAAGGTTATAAAGTGTTTTTATAAACATATTAAAGTGTTCATAACCACTAAGAACATATTTGGCATCTGTTGGCTTGACAACACAAAAGGTGGCGGTTGAAAAGCAAGCTGGCGGTTAGGAAAACTACCTGATGGGACACATGGCTGTACCATGCGTGTGCAAGTGTTGTGCAAAGTTTTGGCCATTGTAACCACTGTATAAATAGTCCTAAGGAGTAGGAAAATCAGTAGCCTACATAGGAGATAGTTAGTCTCATGTTTGGGAGAGTTAGGCATTCACCAAGAGGGTGAATGGCCTGTTTTTGGTCCATGTGATGGACGAGTTTTGTAATCTTCCTTTGATACAATAAAATGGGTTAATTGTGTCATGTCTTTGTGTTCATTGTGTTGCTGGTCTTGTGTGAGAATTGTTGAAGTGCATGGTAGAACCTCTTATGCTTATGGGGGCATGAAGAGTTAGAGAGAAAGAAGAAAAGACTTTCGTTGCGTATTGCCTTATGAGTGAAGGAAGATGCATACTTTGATGCAAGTTTGCAAGGCTGAGTACTTGTGGGTGAAGTTGATTCACTGAACCACATAGTATTGCCGGTCATGTCCCGTGAAAATTTTATGCGATTAAATGGGCATGTGACACCTTCCATGGTGGAGTTTCCCGTTATGCCGGTGCTTCACGTTTTGGCTGATGATCTGCAGATGGGGTCTTCCTTTTCCATCTCTATTTTACTACATTCACAGAGGGGGCCAGCGTTAAATTGTTTGATGATGAGTCGCCTATTCCCGCGAGTTTCGCACATGTCTTCGGTTCGAGTCGTTCTAGCTCTTTCCAATAATGTTGGTGTTGTCATTGCGGATCGTCTGGCAGCTTCATGGAGCTCGGAGAATATCTAGAAACGCAAGTTCTCTACCAGGGCGCAGTAAATAGGAGCCGTACCATTGATGCACATGTTCACTAGATGTCGTTCGGTCACATTTGGGTCATGACAGTCCAGTGCTTGAACCCTGAATCTCTTAACAAAATCATTCGGATGTTCGTTGTCCCACTGGTACATTCTTCCTAGGTCTGAGAAAGTAACTTGACCAGTTTGTAATCCCTGTAATGATATATGTGTGCGCTACTTATGTTGGTGATTCCTGCGCCACTTATATGTTTGTGAATCTGATGCATGATTTACGAATGAAATGGTTAGTGTGTTTTCTTGAAGCGTAATTCCAAAGTATGGTACTGAAACTTATAGTTAGTTATAGCAAATGAGAATAATGAATCGTACATGGTGTCACAATTAGTTCCCAATCATCCAACTATTAAATTGCATTATATATATGATTATTGAATTTTTGCTCAATCCCACAAGAATATTCATGGAGCAATCAATCATAAACTTAGAACATCTATACAAAAGTTAATTCACAGTAGGGTAATGAACTTTTTAGTTTAGAACGGTCCTTTCTAATTAATCTTTATACATCCAAATTCTTTGAGTCTCCATGTGCAATGACGAGATACACTTATAATTATAATATCGTCAAAAGAATGAGTTTCCACCATTAAGTTAGCACCAGTCTTATTAAAGTCATTTAAACAAGTCATTTTAATACAATGAAAACATTATACCCTGTGAAAGCTTGCCGGTTTCGCATATGATGGGTCTGGTCTTGGGTGCTTGCAACAGTGCTTTTGAATCCCCTTTGTTGTCAGATACCTATGTATTTCGCAGAGGTACTTATATATGTTACCAT
Organism: Papaver bracteatum; assembly: GCA_023529315.1. Lineage (NCBI taxonomy): Eukaryota > Viridiplantae > Streptophyta > Magnoliopsida > Ranunculales > Papaveraceae > Papaver > Papaver bracteatum. Next base: position 123,949 of record JAJJWX010000864.1, read on the forward strand.
GCTTTCATATTTTTTCTTGTATGTTAACTCTTAAATTATGACTTTAACATTTTCTGCGTGTAATTGCCTGAGTTCCCACTACTGTTAATATTAGGTAGGAGATGTCAACTAACCTTACTTAAATGTACAATATACATTTTACGGGTTTTGTTTTCATTTGTACATTATTTGGATTTTGTCTATACTTAACTTAGAATTGGATGCCTGAAATGTTAAGGTGTGCCTAATAACTGGTTTTAAATTGAGAATTTTCGATTAGAAATTAGGAGGGTGGTGGAGACTCTTAACATATGTCCTATCCGTTGGAAGTTTGAATTTATCCATCATGCCAACGCTAAGTTAATGGGTACCAATGATCATGTCTAAGGGGTCTATTAGGCAAGACTGATAGATCCTAGTGGTAGTCAAAAAATTATGTATGCAAGTGATGTCCATATCAATAAAGGTTTTGGTTCGTAGGCCTGTTATTCCAAGGTTTTTAGTTTGTAGCACACATTGGGATTAGGTCAATGGTTAACCCTTACTTTTTAGTTTACTTTGTACCTTATCTTAGGGACAATTTTAAAAAAGAAGTAAACCTCTTAAGTGTGATATTGAGTAATAAGTTTGAACTTGTATCGTTTATCTTTAACTCATATCAGTTTTGAGTATTTTATATATGCTGACCATATGTGTTCTCCTATTTTCAGGTGCCACTGCAATAGAAATTTGGGCTGGCTAAACCCTGCATCAGATTAAATACCCAACAAGTTCAGAAAATTGGCATGTTAAATCAGTCATAATTCAGCTCTGCTATTCCGAGATTAATTATCTTCCAGTCCTATGATGTATTAGTCGTCTTTAATTATACAAGTTCAATAAAGCATGTACTATGTCTATTTATGATCTCTTGTAGAGAGTATAAGTTATGTGTATGCAATCCATGTTGGGAGAGAGAATATTCCATTTTCAAATAAAAAAAATGGATCTTTTAGTTAATATACAATGGTATATGAAGGTGCATAAATCTGCCAGAATTATTGTCGATTTTTTTTTACCTGGAATTATTATCGGAATTTATTTTATTTTTCACCTGTAAATGGGTTTGCAACGTATATAAGTGTTGCTCAAATTAGAGTAATCACTAGTGGAAAATGGAAGTTAAACCACTGCCAAGACAAGAGGTATTATCATCAAAAACGACGGTTTTCATCAGTTGGAATATAGGAGTGGTTTTTTCCAAAACGACTGTGGCTCACAGAAGTTGAAATCTTTAAAAATACGACTTTCACCAACAGTCAATTGATAGCACTGACATTCACAGAGGTTTCTAGAGTTTTAAATTAGAAAATATAGAAGTTAATCGCCAGTTTGGGGTAGTGGTTTATATGGGCTGAATACTTTTTAAAAATATGATTCGTCTGAATCCCTGTCTGACTAGTTTTTCATCTGACTGGCCTGAAATTTGAAATTCATTAAAATGTAGAAAACCTGATTCACAACTTATTTCTGACTGGCATAAAATTTGAAATTTTCTAATAGATGCTCATTTGATAACAAAACATTCACCATTCAATCCAAATTCGAAATATGTTTACAACAGTAACTCGATTTACATTAATCGAACTTACAATTAGGTCAAAAACCCCAAAAAGTTTTACACAGGTAATGAATTCACACCTTTCTAAGTTATAATTATACTTGATCATTCTTAAAAGCTAATTTTCTTACAATCACTAAAACCCAACCTACAGACAAAAGATGAACTGAGCTCCCCAACCAAACAGAATGTTATCCTGCATAAAAAATAAGTTTGGCGTTAGGTTCAATAAAAAATTCCTAACAGCACCTAAAAATATTCTTGACCACTTCAATTTCAACACCACTGTTGACCTCTTGTAAACAAGTGCACGTTGAAGGAACCAAAAATTTGCAACAAGCACTACACCCATTCACAACTAACAGATTATGTAAAAAATAACACACAAGAAGGTTGTGCTTACTACAAACACAAAGGATCGCATAAAAATACAAAGAAACACAAATACGCAGATGAAAACAATTTAACTTTGATGCGCAATTTAGTACCTGGCCTAATGCTTGCAAGAAAATTTAACGGAACGATCCTTCTGCTAAGTCCAAAGAACCAAAGCTCAGCAACTGTAGACGAGTTCAAAAAAATATGGTTGGCAAAGGCAACTACAAAAAAACTAGATGAATGTCGTATTACGCCACCTACAAAAAGAGAGTAAAACGATGACGCTCCATCACATTAACTTATAGAAAGGAAAAAGAGGACATTTCCAGTTTAAGTGAGAAACAATCTTTAGGTTAACATTCCTGAGTTTCTGTTTTTCAACCAAAAACCAGTACTCTTAAGCCTAATTGTAAGCTAAATCAACCACTTGGTCAGCAATAAAAACACAATTCCTAAAAAGGTGATTATTTCTAGCTATCCAAATATTCCAAAGAATATAAGGATATAAGAAGAAAATGACATACCATTATAAGTGCTACAAGAATTCAAGCATATAGAAGATAAAAATAAGAAAAATTCAAGCATTCAGTCGAGAGATATTACCTGATCTCCATCCAATACTCATCGTCAGCTAAAGATGTTGAAGAAAGAAGGTTGATTCGTGGATGTACCAAACACATATGGATCTTCATAAGCATTCACCTTTAGACCGGATCTTTTGGGAGATTCTAATACAAGATGCCAATGCTTTTTAGTCTCATCAGCGCAATAAAATACTTGAGCATCTTGAGAAGCATGGATGAAGGGTTCGTCAACCTCTTTTGAGATTCTCTTAAACTTTTCGAAGTTGACGAACCTCGAGTTTGTCTCAGCATCCACATATGATCCAGTTGTTTTGTCTTCGATCCGGACCCATTCATAGAGGAAAACAACTTCTGTAAAATCTTCATAATCGAGCTCAAGTATCTTTTTCACAATGCCAAAGTAAGAAGTATCATCGCCCACCAAGTTGGTATCTTTGGCGCTTGCTCTAAAGATGGTGAAGGCATCCATGGTCACTCCACTATTTTGTGTAGTCATTAACTGCTCTGCCTCTGCTGTATAAAACAGACAACCATTCACCGAATATGCTCTATAGGAAACTGTCTTGTAGGGAGGACCAAGTACGAGCCTATGAAAATATGTCATGGGAGTGCTTAGAAGTTGATCTCTTAACCAGGGAATGTAATCCTGACGCTTACTCCTTGATCTTCGGTTAAAAGTATTACTATATACCTTGTATTTCCTGTGAAACAATAAAGACAATGGTACATGACAAGGTTACTTCACACTATACAGATTATATGGTCAAGATGATGTAAATAAACTGTTCACAGACAAAGTTAAGGATTATACTTACTCTTCCCGTTCAGTATTTTTATCTGCATGTCTCAATACCCAAAGACGAACTTGTTGATGTTGTAAGGAAGTTAGCTGGTATGGTTTTCCTTGTGAATTAGGAGGTTCTGGACCTTTATAAACCTCACCTTACAATGTTATCTTTCCATGACAATTATAAGACTTTTGCTTACCCTCAGGAATGAACTCCAACCAATGGTGCACTCCTTCATCGACCTCATATTGTGTAGTTATGGACCCTTCAATATAGTTTTTGTTCTGACCATAAACCTTGAAGGTTCTCATCATCCTGCACATGCAATTAGGAAAACAATAATATATATAAGGTATACATAAGTTCATAAAGTAATTAATAAAAAAACTTAAAGGAACAATAGTTAAATAAGTATACCTCTCAAAAGGGTACATCCACCTAAATTGAACTGGTCCCAATGTTAGTGCCTCTTCGGCCAAATGTACAACAAGATGAGTCATCATAACAAAAAATGCCGGTGGGAAGTGTAGTTTCAGGAAATCCTACACTACACCCTTGTTAAGAATTTGTAATATCCAACTCAAATTTGAAGATTAAGAACGACACTTTATTATTTGATTTTCAGAAATATTTACAGGAAATGTGAGAATTCAAGAATACAACTATTCTCTTGAAGTTTCTCTCTCCTCAAGAATTTTTCAACTCTTAAAAATACATCATCCTTTTCTGGACATATTGGGTCTCTATTTATAGGGTAGTTACATAATGGATGACAGCTAAGTTTTACTCTTATTTTGGATTTGTTCTGCGATTGTACCACGATAGTTACGATGTTCATTCTCGCAAGCTTTGTAACCATCGCGGGACAAACATGCTTTTCTCATGTTTTGTTCAATCGTTAGCTATTACGTCACTCTTTTGAGTGCTTTTGTGACATTCGCAAAGTGTTGTTAAAAGGCTTGCAGTGATGCTCGCTGGAAAATATTATTAATCTCATAGAGAAGTGTTATAGCGGTATTCTGGTCCTACGTCTTGCCTATTCTCATGTCTTCTTCACAAAGTGGAGAGGATATGAGAATCTTCAACTCTTCATAATGCTCGCAGCTTCTTTTCTTTCCATATTTTCTTCTCGACATAGCTCCGTTATTTTAGCTTGACTGCCTACACGTGTTGTAAATTCTTCTTTTTACTGACACGTCTCTAACCAACAGGTCACCCCCTTTTGCCTATAAAAGGTAGGATTAGGTTACAAAACTAATTTCTTCTTTTACTTTTTTATCTTCTTCATCTGTTTGATTTGTTTTTCGTCTGCAACTTTTCTTCTTCCTCATATTCTCCTTCTACTGTTCTAATGGAGTCATCAAGGTATGCTTTTCAATTATGATATTTGTTTGAACCAATTTTTACTCATATCTTCCAATCTTCTCTATTTGATTCCTCATAATTATCATATTATGTTTTCTCTTCAGTGGAGCTACTCCTAATGCCCAGTCTGTAATTCAAAACCCTAACTCTCGTAAAAGACCGACTGAAAAGACGAAGAAGAGTTCTGCGAGTAATAAGGTAGTAAGAAACACATTTTATCTCTTAATAACAATATTGTTGCCTCTGTTTCTTATCTAAGTTATTATTCGCAGAATGACGAGCGTATCGCTAGACCTCCTAAAAGATTTCGTCAAAACAAAACTCTTGAGGCTGATTTCATCATTCTAGAGTTAACGTCTGCGAGAGCTACTCCCATTTCCTTGTAATTAGATCTTCATTCTTCTGTTTGCGAGAATATCACTGTTAACATCCCTGACTCTTTGTTAAATAAAACCCCCACAGTTGTTGTTAATAATATCCCCTCCATTCCTTTACAACATTCAATTGTTACTTTTCCAAACACCCCTCCCTCTGATGATTCCACCATTACAAATAACCCAAATCTTCAACTCGCCATTCTTAATACTTCTTCCTCTACACCTTTTCCTTCATCTAAAGAAACATCAATTGGGGTCGATGTTGCTTTTGAAGTTCTATCCAATATTTTAGATGGAGCTAGAAAATATTCTACTGATCCTCTCAAACATATTGTTTGCGATACTTTAACCAAATATTTTGGTTCTGATGGCTCTGCCTCGCGGATGTCTTTAGAAAATGAAATTGAAGTTTTGAAAAGAGACCTTCACGTTAAGACTTCAGAATGTGATATTCTTCATCAACAGCTTCGCAACTCTTCTCTTGACTGCGAGAATCTTCGCGGCAAAAACAAGGAGCTGAAAAGTATAATATTCTTGCCTCTGTCTTTTCGTTTTTCTGTTTCTAGTAAATTTTCATCTTTCCTATACTTAAGTTTCTTTCTTAAATTCTTGGCTTGCATATTTAGCTTTAAATCAGAGTCGATTCATTGAAAGACTTAAATTTGAATCTATCGCTGAAGAAGCTCATGTTGAAAAAGATTCTTGGATGGATTAGTTTAATAGACTAGATAATCTCTACACATATTCAGTTGATCAAATAGATAATCTCACTAATGAGAATAATCAATTATCACAGAGCCAACATTTATTAAATAACGAGGTTTCTCGCCTCTCATATTTGTTAATCAAAGCTAATTTTGCGACGGAATCTTTATCAGATGAGAATAGAACTTTATCTCAAGAAAAACATAGATTTTCAAGCTTGATGGAGATTTCCTCGCAGAAATTGAGTAATCTCCAAAGAATATGCAATAATCAAGAGCAATCTCTACGTTCTCTTAAGGATGAACTCAAGGAAGTAACTGAATCATCTGCCGCTGAGAAGGATAAACTCATCAAGGGTAGGTTAACTCTTAGTTTAAAGGCCAGCAAGCTTCAAGATCAATACTCCTAATTAAAATAATCTTATTCTTTATTAGCAAAGGAAAACTCGTATCTACGCTCCAAAGAAGAAAACATGAAACCTCGTTTGAAGGGTATGGTTGGCGATAAATTTGATGATGCTATAAACCAATGGGAGAACTATTTCTTTACGTTAATCCAAAACTTAACCTCTCAAAAATAAGGTAGTCAATTGACTGCCTCATTTGTTGATCTTTCTGTCATATTTTATGTTATGTTTCTTGCGATATCTCTGTCTGAATAATCTTTTTCCATTTATGTTGCTCACAGAATCTGAAAGAAGCCTTCACTCTACTATCTCTGATTTGACTGATAAACTGGACAAAGTTCGCAAAGAAAACAGGGTTATCACTTATGATCTTATAAAATGTCGCGATGTGGCAGAAAGAAGACATGATTATCTCGAACACTTCAAAAATATAGATATTAGAAATCGTGATAGAGGTTTCCTTCACAAGGTCCACCTTAGTGCTGAAGTTCTCGTGAACAAGATTCTAATTTCTCTATCTCTCCCTACTGTATCGCAGGACGTCTTTACACTTTCATGTAAAAATCCATTGATATCATCTTAACTTTTCTCTTTTGGCTTGTTACCTTTATATAATTTTCGTCACGCGACAATATGACAGGCCTAAATGTTCTTGCGATCATAAAGCCCCATGACAATGCCGTCTTAAGGCATTTATCATCTCCCTAATGGAGGGTGTCGCCCTTATCTTCCCCCTGGTTTCCCATTCAAGGAGGGAACATCGGCCATACAAGACTAGCTTCTCCCATCCAGATTTGCCAACAACCAGTTGTTTTTGCAGCCTCTTGTTCTTTATGCCTATATGGCGTATAGTTACAAGACTGGACCCTAAGTGGGGTTTTCTTCGGGCCGAGTGCATCATAGCCAGGACTTGCCAAGGATGGCCAGGGTAGTTTCGTACGCCCCGGGCACCCTTGACTCAACCGTGTACCTCGGCGCCTTGGTCATACTCTGCACTCCTTAGAAGAGGTTCTTAGTCGTCCAACCAGGGTATAACCTTATATAGTTGGAAATCCAAGATCCCTCTCCTGGATAGGTTTTCTTTAACCCCAACATCTTCATGACTCATGTTCCAGCAGCGGTATAACCTTATCCGTGAGTCATGTAAATAGATACCCCCTTATATGACGCACTATTAGGTCTTACATTTGCCTCTTGCGAAATTTTATTCGCGAACTAGGGTGCACGCCATAAAGGTTCGTCCCATTCTATTAATCTCTGTGAAATTTTTATTCGCCTTTCTTGCGATTATGCTCGCAGCTCTGGTGTTGTGTAGTTTCAGGTTTTCCCACAACACACCACTTATTATATCTTGATATTAATTTCTAGATCTACATATAAAATTGGTAGTAAAATTGCCAAAATTATAAAAGGACACCAAGATTTTTTACATGGTTCGATCAATTTGATCCACATCCATGAATCTTCACTATGATTATTTTAAGTTTACATTTGATTTACATTGATAGTCTCCATTAATGGAGTTCTAAATCTAATTTTGGGGAAGAAGATGATAAAGGAAAAATACATTTTCTATCTCTAAAATTCTCTCTACAAAATATCTCTCTCTCTCCTAAAATTATATCCTCCTTTCTCTCTCCTGCTCTTCTCTTTATATAGGTATCTTCATGGTGGATGACAGCTCACGTTCAACTCATATTTCCCATATTTTAGGACCTCTGTTATGCTCCTCGCAGGTTCTGCTATCGTGCTCACGAGCTCTGCTATCGTGCTCGCGAGACTCTTTTATAAACACAAAATCTTCATTTCCTGCCTTGCTCTCGCGAGCTCCCGCCTTGTGCTCGCGAGCATTCTCTCTAACTACAAAATCTTCACATCTTTCTCATGTTTTATGCTGTCATTGTTTATTACGTCATTATTTAAACTACTTTGTGACGCTCGCGAAATGTTGTTGAAGAGTTTGCGGTGACGCTCGCAGAAGTGTCGTTAATCTCTCGTGAATCTAATTTTGGCGATATTCTGGTCCTACATTCTGACTCTTTTTTCTTGAATATTGCTTGAAAAGTAATCTTTAAGTAAAAATCTGTTGTTGTAGTAGTCTTTGATCTTTGTTGATGAAGGAACGAGCGAAATAATACTAGACTTGAAAAGTACGTACTTGCCTCTATTCTTTTGTGAAGTTCCATATCTTTGCTAAGTAAATAAGAAGTATTAACTCTTGAAGTATGCGAAGTATGAAGTATCCTTGAAGAAATATATGAAGTACTCAATCCTCAAAATATAAGAAATATCCGTCCTTGAATGAAAATCATTGCCTCTGTTCATGCGAAATTATTAATTCCTTTTTGGTGAGAAATCTTATCCATTTTGGAAATGATTCTTGCTGAGTAGATAAAGAACATAAAATCTTTTCTTGGTAATCCACAGTTGCCTCTGTTCTTTATCTATGGAGGTAGAATCTTTGAGAAAATGTTAAATGAACGAATTGTCTCTGCCTCATTCGATATAATAATCATATTCTGCGAAATAATCACTTCTCCTGCGAAATTCTAGAATAGTCTGCGAGATGCTAAATGAGTTTGCAAATTTCTGAATGTTTCTGCGAGTTTATGAATGTTTTTGCGAAATTATAAATAGTGCCCCTGAAATAGTGCTGTGAATAGTACCGAAAATAGTACTGTAAATAGTGCTGCGAGCTGATGAATAGTGCCGCGAGTTTGTAGATAATCCTCTTGAGAAACTCTGAATAATACTTCTGAGAAATTCTGAATAGTATTTCTGAAAGATTTTGAATAGTACTTTCTATCTTACGATGAACAAATCTATCCTGCATTCTTAAAAGAAAATAATTAATGTTTGAGATTATTCTATTGGTCTTATTTTGCCTTCCTAGTTAAAGGTCTTATTTTGCCAATCTTTCTTTTTGCGACAAAATCACAGGACGTCCTTACATTTGCATGTAAAAACCCATTGATCTCATCTAAACATATCTCTTATGGCTTGTTGCCTCTGTATAATTTACGTCACACGACAATATGACAGGCCTAAATTTTCTTGCGATCATAGAGCCCCATGACATTGTCGTCTTAAGACACTTATCATCTCCCTAATGGAGGGTGCTGCCCTTATCTTCCCCCTGGTTTCCCCTTCAAGGAGGGCACATCGTCCATACAAGACTAGATCCTCCCATCCAGATTTACCAACAACTAGTTGTTTTCGCAGCCTCTTGTCCTTTATGCCTATATGGCTTATAGTTACAAGACTACACCCTAAGTGGGGTTTTCTTCAGGCCAAGTGCATCATAGACAAGACTTACCAAGGATGGCCAGGGTAGGTTTGTTCGTCCCGGGCACCCTTGGCTCAACCGTGTACCTCGGTGCCTTAGTCATACTCCGCACTTCTTATAAGAGATCCTCGGTCGTCCAAACAGGGTATAACCTTATAAAGCTGGAAATCCAAGGTACCTCTCCTGGATAGGTTTTCTTTAACCTCAACATCTCCATGACTCAGGATCCATCAGCGGTATAACCTTACCCCTGAATCATATAAAGAGATACCCCCTTATATGACGCACTATTAGGTCCTACATCTGCCACTTGCGAAATTTTATTCGCGAACTAGGGTGCACGCCATAAAGGTTCGTCCCATTCTTATGTCTCTGCGAAATTTTATTCGCGTTTCTCGCGATTTTTTCGCGTTTCTTTATTCTTTCATTTCTCTCATTTCTTCTTTCATTCTCATAACATCATATTTGAATTAGATATACTTTAAAATCTTTTGAAATCTTAAAAATCTTCTTCGAAATCTTGCGATTGTATCGTGTTGTTAAATCAAAAATCTTTTTCTTGAGTTAATTCTTATTTCTTCGCTGCTCTTTGCGAAATAACTCCTTCCAAATACTTCACTGATGTTTATTAGTCTTAAGTGTACTGACTATATCTTCTCTAGTTATAAGTTTATTGTTTTCGAATGTATTCCAGCGAAACTAGCTGTGATTATATTGGTGCGGGAATAATCAAGTTTCTTTTGATCTTCACTCATTGCTATTGACGCTTTTGGATTGTTAAGCAGCTCTTGCGAACCGTTGTTATAGAATTGTTGTCTCCGGAGCTGATAAAGACAATAAAAAGTTGTTGACTAGTAACTCTTTATCTTCGCGTATGCTACGAAATTTTATTACTATAGTCGGATCTTTCTTTGCCATGTTCTCCTGTTGCTCTCTGGGTCTTGCTGTTTGATCTGTTGACAAAGTTGCATGAAATCTTTTTCGTTGAATTTCTTTGCCTGTGTAGGATGAATTTTGCTGACGAAGTGACTTCTTCAATAAGATTTGTTGAGGATGTTGTCTGTATTAGTATATTGTCTCTTAGTTCCTTCTCTATGAAATATATCCTTGTAGTCTCTGCTCCTTATGTGAAGTGATCTGCTGCTTTGGCCATCTCGCTGATGCGTCTGTCATATAAGAACACCGTTATTCCTCTCAACCGCGAAGTCATTTTACCAAGAATAATATCAGTAACTATGTAGATAAGCTAAGAACCAATAATATTACTACTCCTACAGACGTAAGTTTGGTTTCCTTAATTTTATGAACTTCCAGTAATGAGCATCATTCAAATATTTGTTGAAGTAAAAAATAATAGGGTATGAGAATTCTCCCTTTGGTTTGTGTTGCTCACAGCTTTATTGATTGCTTATCTGGATTATTCTCTTGCTTGTGATAGTAAAGTTGATCTCTTATCTTCTCAGACATTTGTCATTTCCCTCTCTTGTTCACTAGAACTGCGGCAACCTCGCCGGAACAAGTGAAGGAGTAATCCTTTTCTCTTTGTTGTAACTTTACTTCGCTGGCGATGTTCCCACCTCTCTTTGCTGATTATTTCTTCACTAATTTTCCTAAAAAATGACTTGCTGTAACTTATTTCAATCTAACCTAACTCTTGTATTTTCTAGTATTTCCCTGTCCTTTCTCCCTCTCTTGAAGTTATTCCTAAAAAGTGAAATGTTCATGTAATTTTTGTAATTTTATCATTTTGCCTATGACCATGTGTTGCCGATGAAGATCGCTGGTGTTCATGTGACTTTTGTAATTTTATCATTTTGTCTTTGACCATGTGTTGGCGATGAAGATCGCTAGTGACGTTGAGAATGAACAAGTTCTCCTTGCACTAGCGCTTCTTTGTTGACCATCACTGGATGCTGCGAATCTGTAGATTTTCTTGTATTTCCCCAGTCTTTTGCCTTGCTCGCTGGACTTTGTGAAGTAATATTTCTCTAAACATTTTCCTGGACTGAAGTATCCATGTTCTTCTTCTCGCTGTTTGGTTGATGGATGCGGTGGACTCATGGTCATGAAACTTTGCACCACTAACTAAACTCTATCTAAGGTAATATACTCCATATTTGGTATGTTTGTTTGCTGGAATTTGAGCTGGCAGACTGGCTGGAACCATCGCTAATAAACTTGTTGGGACTATCGCTGATAAATTGAGTCTTACTTCGCTGATGGTGCAGTAAAATTTGCAAAGGTTGTCATTTCATTCTCGTTCTTGACATAAATAAATTCCTTTTATTGATTGCCTCTATGATTTTTCTAGATTCATTTGTTGTTTAACGAGGTGAGCTTGCCTCTTCGTTGGGTGAAATTTGGCGAAGCAAAACTTGGGTTGTATATTGATTCTGCTTTTAATATATGTGAGTTGTTGTTGAAGTTTGAGTTTAATATTTGTAGTTTGGATTAATTGTTGTGTAATCTATTCACCGTTCCTTTCTTCTCCGCGTCTCTTTTTTTTTTTGTTTATCACCTCTCTTGATAAAATTACGAAATGATAACATGAATGTAAAACGTGACAAAACACTTTGCGAGCAGATCATCTTTGAAAACTGTTCATCTTATAAGCTGGTGTTGTTGTTGCGATTCTATTCGTTGTTGTTGTTGGCGATTCTATTGTTGGCGGTTCTATCCGCTGTTGCGGTTATTTCATCATATGACTGGACTATGGAAGAAGAAATTTAGTTGAAAACTGCGATGTTTCGTTTTTTGCGAGGTTGGTTGATCTTCCTGTAAGATTAATTCATTCCTTGCTGATTGTTGACAATTGAAGTGATCCCGTTGTTATTGTTAATTGTATTCTTCACAAGTGATTGGTTTCCATCATACATTTTTCTTCGAAAATCTATATTGATGAAATTTTTCCTGGAATCGCAAACGATTAGTAAATTTGGTTAACAGTCTATAAAGCATTAAGATGAGTAATTTTTCCCTACGAAGAATGAAAACTTTCAACGAAATCTTCTTAATTTTGTTCTTACGAAATGTAAATATCTAATCAACAGAAAATCTCGAAATTTGACATTTTTAGAAATTCATTAAACAAATTTGTAAAACGAAGTTTGGTTACTACAAATTCGTAGCAAAACATTTTTATATTCAAGACTTCCACAATAAATCAAATTTCTACAAAAAGCAAAGTTTAGATTTGACAAAAAGTCTATTTTTCAATTTATGTTTTGAAATTCCCTAAAAAATGAAACGAAAAATAATAAAAGTGAGAAGAAATTTGTCCTTTTTGATGATTTTTTGACACAATTTTGCTGATATTTTCTTCATCCGCCACTTAACATATCTCCTTCTCTCTATTTGCTGTATAATCATGATCTTTCGTTGTAGCTTTCCATATTTGATCTTGAAATTTTTAGATCCAGTGAAATCTAATTCTAACGATAGCCAATTTCTTTGAATCTTCTTCAATTTGACAAGTAGTCCTTGTTTCTAGCGCCAAAATGTAGTTGCAGGTTTTCCCACAACACACCCCTTATTATATCTTGATATTAATTTCTAGATCTACATATAAAATTGGTAGTAAAATTGCTAAAATTATAAAAGGACACCAAGATTTTTTACATGGTTTGATCAATTTGATCTACATCCATGATTCTTCACTATGATTATTTTAAGTTTACATTTGATTTACATTGATAGTCTCCATTAATGGAGTTCTAAATCTAATTTTGGGGAATAATATGATAAAGGAAAAATACATTTTCTCTCTCTAAAAATCTCTCTACAAAATATATCTCTCTCTCCTAAAATTATATCCTCCTTTCTCTCTCCTGCTCTTCTCTTTATATAGGTATCTTCATGGTGGATGACAGCTCAAGTTCAACTCATATTTCCCATATTTTAGGACCTCTGTTATGCTCCTCGCAGGTTCTGCTATCGTGCTCGCGAGCTCTGCTATCGTGATCGCGAGACTCTTTTATAACCACAAAATCTTCATTTCCTGCCTTGCTCTCGCGAGCATTCTCTCTAACTACAAAATCTTCACATCTTTCTCATGTTTTATGCTGTCATTGTTTATTACGTCATTCTTTAAACTACTTTATGACGCTCGCGAAATGTTGTTGAAGAGTTTGCGGTGACGCTCGCAGAAGTGTCGTTAATATCTCGTGAATATAATTGTGGCGATATTCTGGTCTTACATGTTGCTTTGTTATCAGAAGAACCTTTCAGTTGTAACAGAGAAAGAAGAATTTATTATTTGTTTCATCATACAACGTACCGGTATCTCTTATCTCGCAGAAGTTGTCATTGATAATACCTTTTCAGAAATAGTCTATTCCATGGTCTATCAAGTCTTTGACCTACATCTCTTCCTTCAGGGTCCATTAGTTTGTATTCCCCGGTTCCAACTATCTCTTTAATGATATACGGTCCATCCCATTTTCTGGCCAACTTTCCACCATTCTCTCGCTGATAACTCGGTGTTTCTCGCAGCACTAAATCGCCAGGTTAAAACTCACGTTTCTTAACACGTTTGTTGTACTCGCGAGATAATCTTCGCTGGTAATTTTCCATATGTTTTAAAGTCTTTTCTCTTTTTTCTTCTAATTCATCCAATTTATTTAAAATTATTCCAGCACTTAGATTTCTTTCCCAAGCCACTCTTTTTGTTGTAGGAATAGCTACTTCTGTTGGTAACACAGCTTCAACTCCATACATCAAACAAAAAGGTGATATTCCAGTAGCTTCTCGTCTAGTTGTATTGTAAGCCCATATCGCATTATGCACCTGTTCGCACCATGCTCTGTGGTATCCTTCTAGCTTCTTTTTTAAGATGTCTACGATTATCTTATTAGTTGCTTCAGCTTGACCATTTGCTTGTGGGTATAAAGGGGTATATTTTCCACATTTTATCTTAAATGCATTGAGTATCAATTCTATATTCTGCCCTTCAAATTGCTTTCCATTATCAGACACCAACTGTGCTGGAATCCCAAATCTGCAAATTATATTCTCAAATATGAATGTAAAAATATCTTTATCGCAGATATGTTGTATTGCCTTTACTTCTTCCCATTTTGTGAAATAATCTGTTGCGATAATTAGATATCTTCTTTGTCCAGAGCTAGGCACAAATGGTCCCACAATATCTAATCCCCATTTCCCAAAAGGCCATACACTTGTTGAAGATGATAATGGTGCTCCTGGTGCATGTATTTTATTTCCATATCGCTGGCAATCTTTGCAACGCCTTGAGAATTGTTTTGCATCTTCATGCATATATGTCCAGTAATAGCCTTGCATTTTTGTTCTATATGCCAAAGATCTTCCTCCACTATGATTACCAGCATCACCACTATGCAACATCTTCAAAAAAAAATTGTCCTTCCTCCCTCGTCAAACATCTTAGCGATGGTCCACTAAAAGATCTACGATATAATACTCCATCTCTTAACTCATAATTGGTTGCCCTACTTTTTAATTTATGTGCCTCTAATCGATTTCTTAGGATTTCTCCTCTTGCCAAGTATGCATGAATATCTGTTCGCCAATCTGTAATGTTGCTCTTTAATTCTTCTTCGCCAACTTCTACCATCATCACATCTTCCTCTTCTTCTTCCTTGCTTATCGCTGGTAATAAAAGTGTTTGAATTTTTATGCATCTCGCAGCTGGATTTGTCATCATATTGGATATGAAAGCAAAAACATCTGCGAGTCTATTATCTTTCCTTGATATGTGTCTCCATTTTGTTTTTGGAATTCTCGCAGATAATTCTTCGACTAATCTTTTATACTTTCTCAAAGATGGTTCGTTTGTTGTGTATTCTCCTTTTATCTGGCGAATAACCAATTGTGAACCGCTGGTGATTCTAGCATTTTCCAACTTCATTTCTATCGCAAATTTTAAAGCATGAATCACGGCCTCATATTCTGTCTCATTATTAGTGGATGCAAATTCCAATCTAAAATGAAAAATCTGTTTTTTCTCCTTCTGGCGAAATAAAAACAACTCGAATCCCATTTCCTTCTCCATTTGATGATCCATCCACCAATATCTCCCATCTGTCGGTTTCTGTTAATAGCTCTTTTGGATCTCCATGTTCCTCTTCTATATCCATCATTTCTTCCACAGCTTCATCATCTTCTAAAGGAAATTCAGCTAAGAAGTCTGCAATAACTTGTGACTTTGGCGAGGATAGAATTTCATATTGGATATCAAAGTGTCCTACTTGTGCATTCCATCTCTTAACTCTGCCTGATCTTTTTGAATTTTTCATTACTGACTCAATTGGAACTTTTGTTAACACTTTGACCTTATGTGCTTGAAAATATATACGAAGCTTGAAAGTTGCATGCACTAATGCTAGAATTAATTTCTCAATTTTTGAATAATTTCTCTCTGCAGAATTGAATGTTTTACTGATATAAAAATTGGTTTCTCTACCCCTGCATCTACTCACAGTAACACTGCACTTAGCGCGTATGTGGTTTTCGCGAGATAAATCAATAGTTCTTCTCCCGGTTCAGCTTTCTGTAAGTTAGTTATGCTCATTAAATGTTCTTTTATTCCCTGAAAAGCCTTTTCACATTCATATGTCCACTTGAATTTTGTTCCCTTCTTGAGTATATCGAAAAAATGTTTGCACTTATCTGAAGATCGCGAAATGAATCTTTCTAGCGAAGCTAAGAGTCCATTTAACTTTTGCACATCTTTTACCGTCGCAGGCGTTGGCATATCGCGAATTTCTTGCACCTTTTCTGGATCAACTTGTATTCCTTCTTTTGATACAATATACCACAGAAAGTTTCCTGAAGTTACTCCAAAAGTACACTTATCGGGATTCACTTTAATATTAAATTGTCGCATTTGATCAAAAATCTCTTTCAAATCTTGCACATGATTCTCAGCTTCTTTGCTTTTGATCAGCATACCATCTACATACACTTCAAATGTTTTATGGACCCACTTTGCAAACACCTTCTCCACCATTCTTTGATATGTTGCACCATCATTTCGTAATCCAAAGGGCATCTTTGTATAACAATATAATCCTCTTGGAGCAAAAAATGCGGTATGTTCTTGATCTTCTTCAGCGAGAGGGATTTGATTATATCCTTTATATCCATCCAACGATGATATTCTTGCATTTCCCGCTGCTGATTCAACCATCTGTGGGATATCTGGTAACGGAAAACTATCTTTAGGACAAGCTTTGTTCTTCTTTGGGACCACCACCATATTTGCAATCCACTCTGGATATTTTTCTTGCCTTATAATTCCTGCGTCGAGCATTTTCTGTAATTCTTCTTCTATTTGAGAATGGTATGTTGTTGCGATTTTCCTTATTCTTTTCTTAAATGGTCTTATATTTTTGTTGATTTTTAATTTATGACATGCTATTGATGGATCTATCCCTGGCATCTCATCCATGCTCCATGCGAAGATATCTTTATATTCTCGCAAAAGATTTATAGTTATTTCTTCCTCATATGCCTCCATTCTAGTCCCAATTTTCAGCATTTTAGGCTTTCCTTCACTCCCAATATTTACTTCTTTTGTTGGTTCTGCTGCAGTATAACTGGCTTCAGGTTCTCCCATTGGTTTTGGTGTTTTCATAACTCTCGCGAGTTCATCTCCTTCTCGTGAAATTTCGCTGGGTATTCCTTTTCCTTCTTTTGCTCTTATCATGTAAACTTTAAATTCTTCTTCCTTCTTTGTTTCTCTCGCCAATTTTCTGCAAGCCTTATACAACTTTGAACGTTCTTCACAAATTCTTACTTCAATTTGGTAACCCAATTTCGCAAAATATATGTCTCCTCTAATTTCTCCAACTCCACTGGGTATAAGAAATTTGATGCATTGATGCAATGTTGATGTTACAGCCTTGATTGCGTGTATCCACGGTCTTCCTAATATCATGTTATACGGTGATTCCACATCTTCCACACATAATGTTACTTGTGTTTCAATCTCTCCTAGTGGAATTCGTACCACTATCTCTCCTTTAGGTTTTGTTAAAGATTTTACAAAGCCACGAATATGATATGTTGAACAAGACATTTCTTCATCCTTATATCCCATTTTCTTAAAAGTATGATAAAATATTATATCCACAGAACTTCCTGCATCCACCAAAGTTCTATTCATAGCCCATTCTTCTACAGATTTTGTTGATTCTTCCTTTCTCATTGGTATAGTAGATACAATGATTACCAAAGGAGATGTATGACTTATATTTTCTTCTGGTATTTATGTTGCTGTAAATGTGATCTCCAGTTTTTCCCAATCTTTCAACGATGATATTTTTTCCACCGTCATAATTTTCCTTCCTTCAAAATCTCGTTTGTGTATCTTCCCCTTAATATTTTCATGAAATTTATCAATCATTGTTCTCATTACAATTCCACACTCCAATTTTCTACAATCCTCTTTGGTTCTGACCATTCTTCCTTCAAATATCTCACCGATTTGTTTTATGATTTTCTTAATCTTGAACAATTCTTATCTTTTTCTTCACCTTTTCTATGATTTCGCTAATTCAATCCCTGTTTCGGGTGCCAAAATATAGTTGCAGGAAATCCTACACTACACCCTTGTTAAGAATTTGTAATATCCAACTCAAATTTGAAGATTAAGAACGACACTTTATTATTTGATTTTCAGAAATATTTATAGGAAATGTGAGAATTCAAGAATACAACTATTCTTTTGAAGTTTCTCTCTCCTCAAGACTTTTTCAACTCTTAAAAATACATCATCCTTTTCTGGACATATTGGGTCTCTATTTATAGGGTAGTTACATAATGGATGACAACTAAGTTTTCCTCTTATTTCAGATTTGTTCTGTGATTGTACCACGATAGTTAAGATGTTCATTATCACAAGCTTTGTAACCATCGCGGGACAAACATGCTTTTCTCATGTTTTCTTCAATCGTCAGCTATTACGTCACTCTTTTGATTGCTTTTGTGATATTCGTAAAGTGTTGTTAAAAGGCTTGCAGTGATGCTCGCTGGGAAATGTTGTTAATCTCGCAGAGAAGTGTTGTAGCGATATTCTGGTCCTACAGGAAGTACATCTAAAACACACATAAAGACTCTACAACACGTTCGTGCATTAGACGAAGATCTTCACGATCAATAACCTTAGAACAAAGAACTTTGAAAAACAATGACAACTGACGTATTGCCTCACGCAAAAGCTTATGCTCTTTGAAACAGTACATAAGAAAAATTGGCATCAAACCCTGCATAAGCATGTGGTAGTCGTGGGACTTCAAACACTTAAATTATAACTCTTTGATATCCACTTTCTTTTTCCAGTTTCCACTATAACCAATAGGAACTTTCAGTTTGCTAAAAGTTTTATAGACTAGTTCTCTTTCATTCTTAGGCAAGCAATAAGGAGTAGGGGGCGTTCTACTTTACCATTTATTTCCGTCAACCACAAGTCGAGTTTTAAGTTCAGCAATTCCAAATCTTTGCGCGCTAGATCCCCATCCGTAGACTTATCCTTGTGGTTCATGAAAGTCCCAAACAAGTTCTCTGCAAAGTTCTTTTCTACATGCATCACATCCACGTTATGACGAAGTTGCAGAAACTAAAGTTAAGAATAACTAAGTTAGCAAAACTTACAAATAACAAGAACATATTGATTAAAGTTATCGAATGCCTAAAAATAACCACATATTCACTCACCTTCCAATATGGAAGATTGTATAGAATTGATCTCTTCGAATACGGAGAATCAACTAGTGACCGCTTTACCATCTTCCCGAATTCCTTATTTATTATTGATGTCCTATCAAACAATTCAATTCCACTCAAACGAATTGGTGCACCCCTATCTTCCTTAAATCCATTGAACTTGTCGATTATTAAACGATTTTTGGTTATTTTCCCAGCTTGGTGGAATACGTATTTTTGGTAGGTCCTATAGGTTGGCCTATGTCATTAAAATCAATTGGAAGACGCTGATCACCTGTACAGAACAATACAAAATCATTAAAATTTCTAAGAAAACTTGAAATAAGTAACATATTTATGGAAGTAAGATGAAACAGCTATATTACCTATCGTGCTTTCTTCACTAATTTCAGGTTCACTATCACTATTTGTCTGACATAGAGCTTCATGCCACGGATCTGAACCTCCACTAGGAGAATGTTCACCCTCATATGATGGATGAGAACTAGACCCTCCACTTGAAATTGGACTTATTCCATTAGTAGATGGAGACCTTCGTGTATCAACCAAAGGAGTCCAGGTAGGTTCATTTGTGGAAGGAGTTATAGACCGACGAGATGTTCTGCTACTTCTAGGTCCCCTAGCCATATTATCTGATCAAAAAACCTAGAATAAGCAACAATACAAAAACTGCAGAAGTATGGTACTCAATATCATGATACAACACCATATACATCTTATTGGGAAGTCCCTAATTATGCAGCAAACAATATAAATAGAAGTGCCTGCTCATAACGCTGCACCATAAAAGACTCATAGATTCAAGCTTAAATTTTATATAAATAAAATTCAACCTAATATCCTAAAGCTTCTTGTCAAAGACCAGTTATTTGTTAGCGAACAACAATCAAGGTATTGAATACCATGCTATAAGACTATCAACACGAGGTGTATGCTCACAACTCTGCACCACAATATCATTATCCAAAAAAAAAAAAATCTTAAAAAATAAATTTGAATAACTGAGCCATGATGCAACAGTGAACATAACCATTTAAAACTCACGCAACTAAAATCCTAATAGGCAGTCTCTTAAGCACGGAACTAGTGAGATAAGTCACCTATTTATATTTACCATGGAAATAAAAATCCATTTATAGTACAGTAGCTTAAAAATAGATCCAAATGTAAGACCTTTTAACAGGTTCGAAGTACATCATAAACCATGTAATTGAACAATCTCCACATTCAACTTTTAATAACCTCCTTGTACAATCCCAGTACACAAAAAAAAAAAAAAAACCTAGAAACCAAAGGCACTGCAGATTCAAAACCTCAAGATACAATGTGAACAATAAGATAACCTGATCCACAATTGTTCTAGTATAGAATATGCAACCTGGATATGCAAATTATGCAACTCCAACGTGAAAAAAATAACATGTACATCTAAACAATGCAGCAATGGTTCAAAGAACCTTATCAAAAGCATATTAAGTACAAAACTAAACTCCAAAAAATCAATTCTTACATATCTGCAAATAATCTTTCTATCTCTGTAACTAAATCATGATAGAACGAAGAAGAACATCAATATAAATCAATTCATGCTATACAAACACAATTCCATAACTTGAACACAACTACCTCAAAGTAGAACATGATATTTCGTCAAAAAATCAAAAGCCAATTGTAAGAACATGAAAAACATCCTAATTCAGCTGTAAGAACATCATGAAAACACACTAAACATAAATCAAAGTAAAGTATGAAAATATTCTGAAACCATAGAAATATTAAAGAAAATCTTTGATCGAGATGTTATACCTGAAGATCTTTGAGAAATTACTGCACCTGAAGGTCTTCTACACAATATTAAAAACAAAGGAACTTCAATTACAACCCTAACAGAGAAATTGAAAAAAAAAACAGGACAATCTATCATGAAATTAACCTATAATAAATTCAAATAGAATCAAAGTGATGATTTGTTATATATAACTGAAGATTAATCTGCAACTGAAGGACTTCTACATTCAAAAAAAAAACACAAAAATTAAATTCAAACCCTAATAGAGAAATTGAAAAAAGAAACTGGACACTCTATCATAAAATTAACCTATAAGAAATTCAAATAGAATCAAAGTGATGATTTGTTACAAATACCTGAAGATTAATCTGCAACTGAAGGGCTTCTACATTCAAACAAAAAAAAAACACAAAAATTAAACTCAAACCCTAACATCAAAGAAATTGAAAAAATAATAATTGACTTTCTAAAACCAAAACATTACCTGATGAGAATCGAAGTCAAAAATAGGGTTTTGAAGAAAAGGGATTTTGAAGATACGAAGAGAAATTGGGTTTGAGAAAAGGGGTTTATAGATATAGAACAAAAAACAGGGGTTTACAGATATAGAAGAGAAATGGGGTTTTGAATCACTTGTTAGTCAGGATTTTTTTCAATCTCAGATCATTTTTCGTCTTTGATTTTTCTTTTGTCTCTGAGATATTTTTTATGTGTAATAACAAGTGAGAGAAACTAAAAAGAAAACGGTGAGAGAGAAGAGATATATACAGTCGATAAAAACGAGGATTCCAACGATCCCATCTATCACCGTTGATCCATTTAGGGCATCATCTAACAATTGTTTCTTGCACGGAAAATCCTGCCAAAAACATGGATCACAGAATCTTCTTTGCTTCATAGTCATTTTATAACTCAGATAAAAGATAATAGAGAGTGCATCGTGTTTCCAAAAAATATCCCTCTATAAAACAACTATTATCGGAACTAGTTTATTTTTTTTTTATAAAACAACTGTGAATGAAAGCATGGATAAATACTTCAGCCCATTAACAGTAGTTTTTGAAAATCCCAGGAAGTAGTAAAAAATCTATTATCCACTAGTGAATACGTTGCCTAAATTATTGTAAACGTTGCACAAATTAAAGAATCGGTTTCTCAACAAACGTTGGTAAACTAGTTGACCAACATTGTTATGCATTACATAAATAAATTTTCCCAACGGATTTTAGCGTTGCACACAAATTTGCTACGCCATATTTCCGACAGATATACGCGTTGGTGAAATTCATTGCAACACTTATATCCGTCGTAAATCGGATGTTTTGGTGTAGTATGTATTCTGTTGTAATTACTCAGATGCTGGTTTATTCTAAGAGTAGTAACTCCCGCATTAGGTTGAGTATGATTGAAGAAAAAGTCACATCTAGCTTTCCATATATGCCAGCAAGTAGTGGCATAAATGTTGCAATCAGTGCTAGTATTTCCAGGTTGGAACCACGAATTCAACCAGTCAATGAATATGGTATTGTTATCAAATTGAGAGTGTGGGTAGCCAAGAATTTTCTGCCAAACCAAAGTAAATGCCGGACATATTAAGAATATATGTGACATGGTTTATTCTTCTCCACTATTGCAGACTGTGCATGAGGTATTTATATAGTGAAGAATGCTTGCAGTTTTAGCATTTGTGGGAAAAATTCCATGTGCACATTTCCATATAATTTTTTTGATAACTGGGGCTACTTCCATATTCCAAATGGCTTCCCAGTTTTCAGTTAAAGCATCATTTCTGTAAAGGTGCCCAATTTTGGCCTTGTACAACTCCTTGACAGAGAAAACACCTAAATTATTTAAATTCCAAATTATTTTGTCTTCTTCATTTGGATGTGTCTGTAAAGAAACAATGGCTCTAGTATTGTTATTGCTAAAGTAAGTATTAACTTTAGCTTCATCCCAAGTTCCATCTGGGAGAAGCAGAGATTCTAGCATATCCATGGTTTGAGGACAGTTATTGGGTTTTCGTAATCTTGAGGTGGTATTTAGGATTCATATATCTTCTCAGATTTAGATATTTTTACTATTACCAATCCTCCAGGTGCAGTGTCATTGTATGTTGTTTATACCTTCTAGGATACCTTTACAGACCCATGAATATCCCTCCTTTCATTTTGTATCCATGCTAAGTACATTTCTTCCTAGCAGGTATTTGGCATCCATGAATTTGTACCATAATGAATCTTTATCCTTCTCAAGTCTCTAACCAATTTTTGTGATCATTGAACTATTGAAGATTTATATATTCATAAATCCAAGACCCCCAATTTCATTTGGCTTGTATAGAGCTGTCCAGGCTTTAGGGTAGTAACCAGAAGGGTTTTCTATGTTTTTTTCACAGAAAAAGTCTCTTTGAAGACTGTTGATGTCTTTGCAAGTTTTCTTGGGAATTTTGAAGCAGTTTATTTGGTAAATACAGGCTGAGGAAGTGACAGATTTGATGAGGACCTCTCTTCCAGCAGGTTTAGAGGTGTATGAAAAAGCGGGGGGTCTAACAACCTCACCCAATATTTCGATTAGCAATCTGTATGGACAACTCCGAGTTATTTTCTAGAGAATCAACTAGGCAGTTAGACTCAATCAATAGAAAATACTCAAGGAGTTATTATCTCAATCTCTTAATTTGCGAGTCTTAATCAAAGAGAGATAACTTGGATGGTACCAAAGACCAATATCCAAGTGGAAATCAATTTAAATCAACAACCAATGATGATTGGATATTCTAATTGATTGAACAACGCACAACCTGTATTATTTCAATTATATAAAAATATAATGCGGAAAAGAAATAACACAGACACCAGAATTTTGTTAACGAGGAAACTGCAAATGCAGAAAAACCCCGGGACCTAGCCCAGATTAAACATATATTGTATTAAGCCACAACAGACACTAGCCTACTTCAAATTAACTTCGGTATCGACTGTAATTGAACCCCAACCAATCTCACACTGATCCAAGGTACAGTTATGATCCTACGCATCTGATCCCAGCAGGATACTGCGCACTTGATTCCCTTAGCTGATCTCACCCACAACCAAGAGTTGCTATGCCCCAAAGTCGAAGACTTTAATAAACAAATTTGTTTCACACAGAAAAGTCTATAGGTAACATATAAATTCTTCTCCCACGAATAAACCTACAAGTTTTGTTTCGTCTTTTTATAAATCAAGGTAAACAGACACCAATCAATAAAACCAGACTTACATTCCTGAAGAACAACTTAGTTTTATCAATCACCTCACAATATTCTTAATCGACGTAGCAAAAAACGATATTGTGGAGTCACCTCACAATAGTCTTAATCAATCACCTCATAATAGTCTTAATCGACGCAGCAGAAATTATCGGGTTCGAGAACTACGCCAGTTCGCTGACTAGGTTCGCAGACTGAGTTTACATCTCACGTTCCAGTTTTACTTGATCAACAAAGTTCGCAAACTTCGGTTCAAGTGCTAAGGACTTATACATATATATGTTTCCATAACAATGTTTATATCCCCCAATGGTTATATAGTATAAACTCTCATTTCAATCATTGAAACATTCTCTGAGGGTGTTATATAGTTGTTATTCACAAACTATTTTTCGTCAGAGCGATTTCTAAGATGATTGAAACGTAACATGACTTTCGTCACTGGGTAAAGATGAACTTGGCTAAAGCAAAAGCTTTATCAACACATATTTCGAGAAATAGATAAGCAAGATATACTCAGCTCGAAATATCACATGTGCATATTCTTTAGTCTATATATTAATACGACTTTTGTCTCAAGATAGGAGATAGAGTAGATAGACTTTCGTGTGATAGATAAGTTCAAGTCTCCACATACCTTTTAGTCGATGAAGATCCACTGGTTCCTTGAGTAGTCCTTCATCTTGTATGATGATTTCCATGGAGTTCTTGAGCTCAACTACACTTTCTATCCTAGTCCGAGACCTTAGCTATAGTAGACTAGAAATCAAGACTTTATAGTTTTGATCACTAACATTGACAAGCATGCTTGAGATAGAAACGCATGCAAGTTCGATCGAGAAATTCTCTAACATTGTATTCTTCTATTCAGTGAGTCTCATATTTAATTTTTCTACACTATGTTTGAAAGAATTGATTTTGCTTCTAAGAGTGAAAAGGGGTGAGCCCGGATATTTATCATCCAGCTGAAGAACATGAACTCCCATATAATTGTTGATTTGAGAAATGAGGTCTAGATTGGTATTCTTGCTAAAAAGGACTCTAGTTTTGTTGAAGTTGATTAGTTGGCCAGAGTTTCTACCAAAAATCTGTAGAAGTTGCATTATATTTTGAGCTTCAGTGATGTTTTCTTTGCAAAATATCATGCAATCATCAGCAAAGAGAAGATGGCTGATGGGGGGGGGGGGGTGCAGCTTTGCATATCTTGATACCACTGATAATGCCCATCTTCTTAGCATGCAGAAGAGTCCTTGAGAGAGATTCCATGCAGAATAGGAAGAGGTAAGGTTATAGAGGGTCACCTTTCCTTAATCCTCTTGAAGGTTTAAAGAATTTTTTAGGGGAGCCATTGATGAAAACAACAGAGTTGGAGGTTGAGATACACTGATATATCTTGTTGCACCATTGATCATCAAACCCAATTTTCTTCATTAGAGTCATTAAGAAGCCCCAGTCCACTCTGTCAAAAGCTTTTACCATAACAATTTTTATTCCTATTGTACCAGTATTTCCTTTTTTCCTCTTTTGGATCTCATAGTGTGAATGATTTCATGAGAAATAGCGATGTTATCAGAAATTTATCTCCCTGGGATGAAAGCATATTGGTAAGGATATATGATTTTATTTAGGAAAGGTTTCATTCTATGGGCTAGGAGTTTAGATATAACTTTATAGTTGGTGTTACAAAGACTAATAGGTCTAAAGTGGCTAGGGGTAGTTGGTTTGTCCATTTTGGGGATGAGGGCTATGAAGGTGGCATTTATCTTCTTAAGAAAATGACCAGAAAGGAAGAAGTGTTGAACCATGGTGACAGTATCATTTCATATGATGTCCCAGTTGAGTTTGAAGAAGATATGTGGGTACCCATCTGGCCCTGGAGCTTTATCATTTGCCATACTGAATAATATGGCTTTAATTTCTTTAGGTTCAAGTTTTGTATTGAAGATTATGTTGTCCTCCTGAGTTATGGCTAGATTTATAAGGTTAATAATTTCAGTGGAGGTGGTTATTGTTTCTACGGTAGCTATCTTAGAAAAGTGATTGGTAAAGCAGTTCTTGACCTCTTGATACTCAGTAATCCATTTTCCTTCCTCATTTTGGATATAACCTATTTTATTTTTTCTAGCTCTACTCTTAGTAGATCTGTGGAAATAACTTGTATTTTGATCTCCCATCTTGATAAGTAAGTCCCTGCTCTTGGTTTTCCATAACTTTACTTCAATGTCTTGCCAAATTTTGAGGTGTTTTCTAGTATCAGCTAGAGCTTGTCCTCTAATAGCTCTGAAGTAGTAAGTATGTATCCAGTTAAGATGTTGTTTGTATTCATCAATGTTGGTTTTGATATTTCCATATACTTCCTTATTCCATATTTTGAGTTGCAACTTAATATCCTTAAGCTTTATGGCTATGGAGAAAGCACTTGAGCCAGGAGTAATCTTTTGCCAACATTCATCAATGATTTTTTTTGCAATCATCATGCTCTAGCCAAGGTCCAATGAATTTGAAAGGAATCTTGTCATTCTTCCAGTGATGGTTTGAGTTAAGCAGAATGGGATGATGATCAGAACCAATAGATAGCATATTGGTGATAGTGGTATTTGGATAGATAGCTAGCCAATCATCATTATCTAGACATATATCCAACCTTTGTTCAGTGAGAGAAAGACCTTTCATTTTATTGGACCAAGTAAAAGGACAACCGTAAAAGCCAATATCAATGAGATCCAAATCAAGGATCTTATTATTGAAGATGGCATCTTCTTTAGCATCCATGGGATGGGTACTAAACTTTTCTGAGTCATGTAGCAAAATATTAAAGTCTCCAATAACCAACCAAGGCAACTTGTTGGAAACTTCAGTTTTCTCAAGATTTTTCCAAGAGTTTAACTTGCACTGGGTGTCATAAGGATTCCCATAGTAAACTGTGAATAACCAAGGAGGGCTATTGAGAGTCCTGATTGTATCATTTATGTGGCTTATTAAAAAATCCAAGATATCTATGGAGATATTGCTTTTCCATATCAAAGCTAAGCCACCAGCAGTGCGACTTTCCCCTCTTGGATTAACAGAACAGATGTTGTTAACACCTAATTCATGCATAGTTTACTTTAAATTGTCATACTTTTGTCTAGTTTCAGATAAAATATGATGTCAGGATTTAATTTGTTAAGCATATCAAGTAGAAATCTCTTAGCATCCCTTGTGCCTAACCCCTGGAAATTCCATGCTAAAGAAGTAAAGAATTTCCAAAAATAGGACATGGTTGGATACTTGGATAAGAATCTTATAGAGATCTTGTCATAGTGAACAATAAATAGGCATGGCAAGAAAAAATAGGATAAATTAGGAATCCTAAAGTAAAAAAGAAAGGAAAAGGATCAGATTAAATACCATAGTTCCAGCAGTAGACGTTTCCAAATTGCTATTAGACATGGGGAGTTGAGTATTGTTTTCTTGCTCCTGAGAAGTAACATTGAAGTCTTTGAACCTTTTGATACTTGTCAATTCCATATTTTTGAGGACAATAGTAGCTTCAATATTGGTTATTTTCTTTCTCTTGGTATCTATGAAAGTCGAGGATGATTTGTTGAGAGAGATATCTTCAAGATTTTCAAAGTTATGATCTTTTTTCTTAGCTCTCCATGAAGCTTTTTTTTTCTTATTAGCTTCATCTTCCATGTTGGCTTTGATTTGGGCTAAGGTAGGTAGGGTATTGAAAGGGTAGTCAAGAAAATCTTTTGGGGTGTTGGTGGCTAGGAAAATATGCTCAGCAGCAGCAAGGTCAGCAACAGCTGTTTCCTCATCAACCTTTCTTGAATCATTGTTGTTGTTGGAATTTTCTCTTGCAGCAACTTTCCACTTTGGCAGTTTCTTCTTATAAGAGCCAACAATTCTTTTGGCCAGATCCACCCTTTTGTTTTTGATTTGACAGGATAAGACATCTTGGTGGGGGGAGGGTGTTGAATCAGAGTTCCTGGCCTTATCCCCAAGGGTGATATGGGAATTTAAGGTTGAGGCTATGTTGGCTACGGACTTTTCAAGCTCCCTTACTTTAGAAGCCTTTAGTTTGGCTTCAAATTCAGCAGCAGCATCTGCATCAAAGTAGGGTCTGTAGATGATATCCTTTCCATCTTGGATTTTTTTTTGTCTAGGGGTTATTGGTGGAGGTGCTGGTTGGGGAGTTGGGATATGAGCTAATCCAGATTATTTTGATTAGGGGGTGAGGGACATGGTGGGCTAGAATGATCAAGTATTCTGCAAACTTTACAAAACTTGATGCCATGTATAGTATAAGCACATTCCAGCCAGTGAGACACAATATGAGTTTCAAAAGCTTCTACTCCAAACTTGAGAGATCTGGTAACATTGATTGTTACTTTAACTTCCAATTTTTTTTCAAATCTATCTCTTCCATAAGGTTTTTTGCACTCTAAGAGACTCCAATGGGTCTTATGATGAATATCATGGATTATATGAGTTGGGATTCTTTTAACTAAGAGCCATATCATGACTTTGGAGAATAATTCTTTATCAATAAGCTCAGGGCCATTAGCAGGTACTCCCACAAGAACCATCAGTTTGTCAAAAACACCTCTAGTACACTACAAGAAAACTTTGCTTTAGCGACTATTTTCTTACCAACTACAGTTGGTGGAATTCTTCAGCAACAATTGTTTATAACTAAAAACAACTATGGTTGGCGGAAATGTCTAACCACCAATTTTTCAGCAACGATAGTGGGTGGAAGGCTTTAGCATGAACAACTAAACAACCGAAATATCGTATTTGTTGCTATTAGCCTCCAACCATCATGTTTGGGCAACCAAACCGTACCCTAAAAGGTACATATCTTTTGCCACTCATCTTACCCATGAAATAACCTGTTGGTAGACACCTCAACCAACCATCAAATTATTGGCGTTGTTAGTATCTTTCAGCCACGAGAGTTTGACAACTACAAAGTACGCTAGAAGGTAAATACTTCAAGATACTATGTGTAGCCACCAATTCAATCTTTTGGTATACACTTGTACCAAGACATTAGTTTGTTGGTGTGGTTAGTAGCTTTCAGCCACTAGGATATGATAACTACCAAGTTTCGTGGTTTATTAAATAAGTACGCAAAGATGATACAATTTGTCTTGGTGAGTTTATCTCTAGAGCATAGTATTGATTGAAAATTTTCATCTTTTGAAACAAAATTTGTATTGGCGAGTTTATCACTAGAGCATCTAGATGATATAAATGCATCACCTTACTTTAATACACCAAAACTAGGATTTTCTCACAATGTAACATGTCACAGTTTATTTTTCAGTCACTAAAACTCCGGTCAGTTCATCCGAAAGAGAAACTCTGGTCTATCTCTAGTAATATTTGAACATGTGATGTTCAATTCTGATATATTTCGTCCTCGTTTCATCCGAAAGAGAAACTCCGATCTAACTCTAGTAATATTTGAACCTGTGATGCTCAATTCTGATATATTTCGTCCTCAGTTCATCCGAAAGAGAAACACGGGTCTAACTCTAGTAATATTTGAACCAGGGATGTTCAATTCTGATATATTTCGTCTCCAGTTCATTCGAAAGAGAAACTCCGGTCTAGACCTGGCAATTAGGGTCAAAATCCGCGAGTTGGACCTAACCCGTCTTGTTAGTTAATAGGGTCGGGCTAGGGTTGAGGTTTTAGGACCCGTGTATAAGTAAGGTTGACCCGTCTAACCCGCGGGTTATCCCGCCAACCCGTCTAAGAAACTGCTTATACAGTGATTTAAGATATTTGTCCACCCATTACCCGAGTTGCAGGTGAATTTTGACATATTACACGGGTGACCGGTCAAAGGACAGGGTATTTCTTATCTCCTCGCTCACCTAACCTTATCTTTTCGGTTATATCTTCCCAAGTTAGGAAGGAAACAGAACTTTTATTTTCTTTCCTTCCATTTTCCTCAACTCAACTGTCTCAACTAAACTAGATCTGTATCGATGATCGATCAATTAAGTCAGTTTTGTCATCTCTGATTCTCTCTACGACTAACCTTATTCTTCACTATTTAATCTCTTCTTAGTGGTGGGTTTTGATTAATTTCTCTAATTTTTTTTTTTTTTTCGTTGTTGTTGTTTCATATTCTGTTTCTAATGGTCTGTGACTCTGTGCTTGTTTTTTTTAGGTAAGTGGGGTTCGTTTTGTGCTCGTACTTGGTGGTGAATCATCTTTTACCGGTGGGTTTATGGCTTTGTTTTTGGAATTAGATTCCTTCTTTTTGATTGTTTTTTATGATGGGTCTTGTTCAATTTTGGATTATGTTAACGGGGTTTTCTTGATTTTTTTTTCTCTTGCAGCTGCGGCTCTAGATTGTGTTACGGACTTGGTTTTATTTAAGTAGGTAAAAATTTAAGATCTGTTTAATATTTGATTTTTCTTTCAGGAGTTACTGATTTTTCTTTTACTAGTTTTGATTTATTTTGATATGATGTTTAGGTGTTTTTTCTCATTGAAGAGTTTGAAAAGGAGATTCGATCATTGGATTTGCCAAAGGGTAAGGCTTAGTTAATTTCTATAATTTTGGGTCGTACCCTAATCTCATGAATATATATAAAATATTTTTGATCTACTCAAAGAAGTTTGTTAATGGTTAAACTTGATAACTGTGTGCATATCTACACCTATTAATGGTGATGTTATTTTCTTCTTAATCAATCGACTCGTATTAATGGTGATGTTAGCTTCCTTTGTAGTTAAAGTGCTTGTTTTTTTGTCCGAGTGAAAATTTTAAAAGTTGCATCTTTGTTGGTTCACTATTGTGAGGTTTTTAGAAATTAACTCTGATGTCTAACAAGATCTATGAACTGAAAATGCCTATATATCGAGTAATGCTAGAAAATGAGTTCAACCATGGATAGTTAATTTATGGATATGCTCTTCTGTACATCTATAATCGTGGAATTGTCGTTTCATTTCTAATGTGTCTGTTGTTGGGGCTTTTTCTATAAGGTTGTATCGTATACCACTGTTTTTGTTGTTATTGCTTAAGCACAAGTGCACATCACAACTATGGATAGTTAATTTATGGATTTTTCTTTACTGAACAATAAATTTTAGTCTCTCTTCTCGGCTAGTTCATATTCTACTTACTTTATGAGGTGAGGATTTATAGATTTAATACTTCTAGCTTAAATTAATGTTCTGCTTCAAATTGGCTAGAGTTGTGGTGGGTGTCTTTCTTGGACTCGACTAGTTTGGTTTAATATTTATGTTATGGAATATGGATGCAATGACTGGACTTGTGTAGCTTGTGCTAATAGTAATGGCTATAAGCCTATAATATGAGTTTATGTTTTGATGGATTAGTGATTGCGTTGGGGCTGTGGCCTCTTTATTATATTTATTTGTGGCTCATAATCTCATCTTTAAACAAACAGTTGCAGCGGAGCATAGCGTATCTTTGCAGCACCAAAGGGCTGGATGAAGAGATGAAAACATGCTCTCCTTCAGAACAAGGATCTGTTGAAAGTGAAGTTATAATTCTTGATGAGATCCAGAGTGGTGTTTCAGCTGCAACAATGAGTGCTCTAGCAGGGGAATCTTTGGGTGAAAAGGACAGTGAAGAAATAACACCTTTTGCAGACTCTGCAACAAATAGTGAATTTTCTAACAGTGAGTTTGAAAAGTTGGAATCCGGTTTGTTAGAGAGTAGTTCTGAGCGTGTGTTTTGTGATATTAAAAATGATGATAGTCTATAAAATTCTTCCTCTACTACTATAGTCTCGAAGTCCGGCTAGACATGTAGCATAGATCTTCTTGAAAATGTCATTGAAGATGCTAAGAATAACAAGGTATTACTCCATGCCTTCAAAATCTTAAATTGATTGTTCTTATTTATCCTGGAACTCATTAGAGTCGAGTAACTATTTATTTTATTACTATTTATTACATTTGTGGGTCTTACATTTGAAAATGTTGCAGAAGAATCTTTTTGCAGCCATGGAGACAGTTATTAATATGATGAAAGAAGCTGAACTTCAAGAGGAGAAGGCTGAACTTTCTGAAAAGAAAGCTTTATTGGGTGGTTTAGATACCCTTAAGAGGGTTGAAGACCTCAGGAAAATGTTGCAACGTGCAAGAGAAGCAAATGACATGGTTGGTACTTATATCCTTAGTTAAAGGAATGATATGTTTTGCTTCTTTTTAACCGGTCAACATTATTTCCGGGAGGTTAACTTGATTTCTTGGCAATGCTTTAGAAAATTAATGTGGGGTTTGGTTCCAATTGGAAATTGATTTTTTTTTTCAGATCAAGCTTCAACTTTTGCTTGACAACGTTCTGATATGCTTGACAACTTTTATCCTAGGTTTACTTGTATGTATTATGTAGAAGATTGTGGAAAAATTTGTTTTATGAAGTAAAAATCTGTTTAGATTATTGATTCGTTTAAGGATATGAAAGTATTGAATTGTAATGATCAATTATAAAATCTAAATTCTGGAGTTTATGAAGAGGTTATTAGATTAAATTTGGATCTTCGTTAGGATTAGGAACTTGCTGCAATTCTTATTTTGTTTCCTTGTTGACTAACAATCGAATAACATAAGTTAAGTGTTCTCTTATGCTTAATTAAATACTTATAAGAAGCCAAGTTGCTTCATTTTTTGGTTTTATTTATTTGCTTGCCTTTGCTGAATTTGATTAAGTTTGTAGCTTCATCTGACTTGCTTTACAGAAATGGATCGAGTAATCTGTGGTGTTATGTGCTTCAGTGCTTTAGGTCTTGCTTGTTTTAATTAATTTGCATTATGTCTACTAGTTTTGTTTCGAAATGTGCTCCTTATTTTTATGATATTGGTTTCATGAAAAATGTAGGTTGTATCCAATGGATATGGGTTTGTTGTGTTATGTACACATGCAGCAGCTGAGGAAGTTTTGCAGACCTATAATGGCTCCGAAATACTGAACAACCTTTAGATTGAATTGGGCTCATTTAGCATGAGAGATAAGCGTTCAGATGTTGGTTCTGAACGTTATATATATGTAGAAGATTTTTCTTATGATGTTATAGATATATTATTGCAAAAAACTTTTGCATGTACATACCTGTATGTTAGGTTCGGGGAGGATAATGAGAGGACCAAGCAATTTGCAGA
Organism: Papaver bracteatum; assembly: GCA_023529315.1. Classification (NCBI taxonomy): domain Eukaryota; kingdom Viridiplantae; phylum Streptophyta; class Magnoliopsida; order Ranunculales; family Papaveraceae; genus Papaver; species Papaver bracteatum. The sequence goes on from JAJJWX010000864.1 coordinate 157,305, forward strand.
AATGAACAGTGTTTTGTTCATGTAGGCGTTTCAACCCCAAGGAAATCAACATGGTTCCAGCAAATGTCATCTTAAGGTATATGTTCCCTGTATGTACGTATAACTTGGGCTTCAATAATTTGGTGGTTGGTTATTGTTCGTCTTTTTCAGCATGTCATACTATCTTCAAGCAGTAAACTTGATAAAGTAGTATAAATTGGTATAGTTTGGTTTTGGGCAGAGGGTGTGTGAGGTTACTAGTGTATGTGATTGTTAACTATGCCAAGGAAGATACTGGTAATGCTTACAGGTCATTTTTGTGTGTGTGACTTTGTCTTGGATACGCATTCCTTGGTGGATATGGACAGGAGGTTCGGCAATTTATCAATGAGCTCAGTCAAGGTACTTCCATATTCTAAAGAGTTGAAATTGATGTCACAGCTCCAGTTTCAATTTATTTGAGATGATCTTAAACTTTGATTACCTTTTATATTATGATCTCAACTTCTTGTTATGATTTAAAACTATACATGGCCAAGAATAAGTTGGTTTTGCATTGATTCAAGGACTTAGAAACCAGGGAAAGATGAAATTTTGCAGCCAGTTAATAGAAACTGAAATGTTTTGTGTGTCTGAATGATTATAATCCATGGGTTTGTGTTGAATTTTTCGCAGGGAAGGGGATAGCCTCAGAAATCACCAGCTCTTCTATGCCTGCATCACCAGCAAACTGCACACAAAATGTTTGTCAAAATGCAGTTTCAGATCCAATTCTGAATTTCGTAGTCTATGTGAGTCATCTCTTTAAATCATAACTCAAATGATAAAAAAAACTTCTAATGCTTTTTGGTTCTTTAACCAAAAAGCATGGGAAGACAATTATACTGAAATGTTCTGCTCTTACCATGAATTTGTGTAGGCAAGTGTCCATATATTGTAGTTGATGTTTTGAATATATTTTGGATATTTTGAATGTTAAATGAGTTAAATATTATCATCAAAATGAAGTTTATGTTTATTTTTTCATGATATTCCCGAGAAACTACTCTCTAGAAACTCAAATCTATGGACAGGACAAGCCTTTGAGCAACAGTAATAGCACCTTGACCGACTGTCTTGTAATGGCTCAAACCCGTAAGCAGCCGATTAAGCGTGTGTATAAATTTTTACCAACTCAAAGCTAACACTTGATGCAACCAAAAAACCGGTGTCTAGAAACCTTGACCAGCAAAAAAGGTGGTGGCATAACCCTTGAGCCAACTACAAAGAAGATGGTGAAATTCTCTTCCAACAAACATTACGGAAGCTTAAATCCTTAAGCAACTAAAATTCAGTGGAAGGAAACTCTCTTCCATCGAGACATACAGCGGCTCCAACCCTTCACCAGCACCCTCAACAACTAAGATTAAGACAGTTAAACCCTTTAGCGTCTGAAAAAGTTGTATAATGGCCACCTTTACCAACAATTTTTAAGTCTTGAGCCACTTATATTTGTGTGGGTTAAATATTTCAGCGACGAACGATTTATGTGCTTTACCAACTAGAGCTAATGGTTAATGAATGTTTATGCCAACCTCAACTTGAGTCGCTTCATAGTAGTTGAAAGATATCTTTTCCAACGACATGGTTGGTACAGGTCTCTAGCAAATAAGCCTTCAGCCACAAAGCCTATCTGTTGCCATGTTGGTTGCTACAGATCTCTAAACACTAAAAATGGCCATGTACCAACCGAATCAAGGTAGTCCCTAAAGCTTAATTTTCTTGTAGTGGTACCTCCCATTCTTAAGGTTAAGTAGTCTTCTTCATGTGTAGTTCTGAGGATGAAAATGTTTCTTCTTTTATTCCAGACTTCAACCTCAATTATGCTAAGCATTTCCTAGTTTGTGTTTATAAAGTTACTGACTCTAGATGTTTGAAAATAGATATTGCTACACAGTTTTCCTATGAAACTGTCGTTGCAGGATTTCCCACACTACACCCTTGTCAAGAATATATGAAAACTAAGTCATAATTATGGATGAACAACAACACTTTTATTAATTCACTTTCAGGAAGTTTTATAAGAAATATCAAAACTCAGAAATATAACTTTCTTTCTGGAGTTTCTCTCTCCTCAAAATTCTCTCAGTTCTCAAAAGTACATCATCCTTTTCTGAATTTAGTCGAACCCTTTATATAGGAAAATACATAGTGGAAGACAGCTAAGATTTCCCCTTAATTTGGATATACTCTACGATCTCCTCGCCATAACTTTAGTCTTCACCATCGCCAACTTTGTAACCATCGTGAAGCAGATTTATTCTTCTCACATATCTTCAGTCGTTGACCGTTATATCACTCTTTCGTGACACTCGCCAAATGTCGTTGAAGAATCTTGCGACGTTCTCGTCAAAGTGTTGTTAATACTCGTAGAAATGTTTAGGTTTCTCGCAGAAGTGTCATTTACACCGCGAGAATATCGTTGTGGCGATATTCTAGTCCTACATCTTGCCTCTTCTCATGTCTTTTCTGCGAAGAAGATAAGATATGAGAATCTAAAATGCCATAATTGCTTCTCTTTTCAGATTTCTCCGTCCTTCGCCAGCTGTCTTCACGAATCTTTTCTTCAAATAAATTTTTGACACGTCTCCTCTAACCGCTGCGATTTGACCACCCACGTCTTTTCTTGGCATTAATTACTATCACCTTCTTAAAGAAATTTCTTCTTCTATAAATGCTCTTCTCATTCTTATCTTTTTCTCTTTTACTTTCTTCTTCATTCTCCGCTCCTTCTCTGCAAATTTTACTGTTCTTCCGCAAATTGCGCTTCTGTTACTGCTGTAATTTCTTTCTTCTTTTCAACCTTTCCTTTCATTCCCATACTCAAAGATGGTTGCTTTTGGTGCTAAAAACTTGAAGGCCTTCAATGAAATACGCGAGAAACTCAGAATCAAAGGTTTTAACTTGTCTTTAATTCCAGATCATGATTCTAGATCTGAACTTTCTCTAAAATTATTTACTCATAATCAATGTTCTCGCGAAAAAATCATAGTATCGCTAGGACAACTTGAAGCTGGTCTTCCCCTTCCTCTCTATGACCCAGAACTCCCATTATTCTACCAAATAATATCTAACGAGAGATTTTCGCGAGCAATATATCAATTAGGTGGAGATTGCATTAGGTTGCTACTTAAATATGCTCATCGCGGTGCTGGCAAAGGATCGCGCTATTCTGAAGATGCTCAAAATCCTCTTTACAAACATATTCCCATTAACTCTGCAGATTATACTGTAGAAACCTTTTTCAAAAATTACAAGATACTCCCTATGAAGAGGGATATCACCTGTTGGGGTGTTCGCTTGAAGAAACTCGATGTCGATGAAGCTCTCATGCTGGATATTGATTTTCATACGAAAACTAATCATGGCCCTCGCCACTCTAGTGATGACAAGTGGTTTATCTTTCCGCTATGTCTCGAAGGTCCTTATATTTCTGGTTCTCGCGGACTTCCCGCGAGTCTTGCAGAATATCAACCTTGGGTTTTTAATTGTCCTGAGAGATCTAAAGAAGTATATGTCCTCTCAATTTTTGCATTATTATTCTTCACTATCTTCTTCATTCTATCAATTTTTGCATTGATAGAATGAAACTCAGCTACAAAACTCACAGGAAACCTTGCACTTTCTTGGCTCTGAAATCTTTTACGGATGAAGTAAGAAATATTCTTTTATAGATTTTAACAATATATTGTTGCCCCTATTTCTTATCTTTATCCGTGCTCGCAGGTGATTGAAGAGCTTGAACCATTAGAACCAAAACCCAAAGGAAAATCTTCCACTGATTGCAAAGGAAAATCTATTTCCTCTGCTAAAGAAAAGCCTATTGCCCCTCGTGATGATAAATCTGGCGATCCTCCTTCAAAGAAAAGAAAAACTCAACATTCTTCTTCTTCAACTCCTCAACCTATTTATGATGATCTAAATGTTGATATAGATGAGGATAATTTTAATGTTGATAATGGTGCTCCTTCCATGGTGAATTCTTCTCCCTCCGAGTCTTCCATGGCTCAGCTATCTAAATTTTTTGGCGATACTGAACATGGTATCCCAAATGAGTATGGAGACGAAGCTATTACTAAAATATCTCAATCTCTCTCCAACATTTGCGATGCTCCTATCTTAGTTGATAATGCTTCTCTTCGCGGAGTTTCAAGATCGCTAACTCCCAATCTCTTGAATTCTCTTGGCATACTGGTATGTTTCCTCTTGTTTATTTTACTTTTGTATTTGTTTCTTCGCCAAATCCTTTCGCCCAATCTTAATTTATATAATTTTCTCGCAGGTTGGAAGAGCTTCTTTTGTTGTTGCTTCTGATTTGGACACTAGACGTGTTATTCAAGAAGAAAAAGCTAATAACCTTCATCAAGAGAAAGAAAAGCTGGAGGCAGAAGTTGCTGATCTTCTTGGAAAAATAAGCAATTGGAAACTGATGCCTCAGCTGAGAAGCAGAAATTTGCTGATCTTGAAAAAGCTCATCAAAAATTATATGGTATAATCTATTGTCTTTCTTTCTTAATTCTTCTCACCCCATTATAGCTTATTTAAGCAACCATTTTGCAGATATTTATGGTCTTACTGATGAGGAAATACTCCTCCAATCTTTTCCCGAACCTTTAGATGATAACGCTCTTCTTGATCGCCTTAATAGTTCTCTAAATAACTTCTCAGATGATCAGATTAGATTTCTCTCCTTTGAGGAACTTAAATCCAAATTTAACCTCTTGAAAATAGAGCACAGATCCAATTTAAACTTAACCCACAGATTTAAATGCCTTTACCTTGACTCCAAAGAAGAAATAAATAGATTAAGGGAAAGAAATAGTGATCTTATTGACGATAAAGATCTTGCTGTTAAAAATGGTACCAAGGCTCTAGCAGATTTCCATAAAACTCTTTTTGATACTCAAGTGGAAAGAGATAGACTTATTCGCGAGAATGAATATCTTCTTGCGCTGGAAACACAAGCTCGATCTCGTCTTCTTATCAATAGCAATGATGAGTTTGCTTGGGCTGCAAATGTAGGTACTGAATATCGCAAGATAATAG